>SNQJ01S0023089.1:7606-18095 GCA_010110895.2 Picea sitchensis
AATGACAAGCAAAAAACCAAGAAAAAAAATTCTGGCCTAAATCACAGATCGCAAAGAATCAGGTCAAAAATCACACACTAGCAATTTTCTTTAAAAACAACGACTCTCACACTTGTCTAAAAACCTTAAAAATTCTTTTATTTTTATGACAACTTTTTAACTGAGAACAAGCAGGCTAAGTGTAAAATTAATCCTAAGCTACTGACTACTCACACAGAGATTCAAACACCTGAGAGGAAAACTTCTTATCAAGGGAAAGGATGATTGTCTTACCCTCAACAAAAAGTATCCTACACAAGCATGCGACTGCTACTCAAACAACACGTGTGTGAACGTGCACTAGATAGAGACAGAGGGCGTGTACACGCGGGCTGACCTTGTACAGGCCGCATGTATACCTAAATTCTGAGAAAAAATGAAAATAGACAGACCAAACCAGGAAGAGACCACTGATATTGATAACCAGGATCCCTTGAAGGCTTGGACACTCTTTCTAACAGAAAAACAACTAATGTAAGGAAAAAACGATAAAGCAAAAATAATCTGAGATAGGACTGCTAGCAAACAAGACTCAAACATAATTCAAGAAAACCCCATGAGAATGTGTGATTCTGACAGGGAAGAGGATGAATGCCTCTACGATTCTCTGAACTCTACACGCTACTGCTACCTCTACAACTAGCGTTCACACATGGGTTGTAAGAGGATAGGGCGTAGGTACATGTGTGCAGACCTTGTGCAGGCCGCGTGCACCTCTGTGGGTCCCGAAAATCATAGTCAAGCAAAATACAGGGAAAGATGGTATGGAAAACCAGACTCCCTGCTAGCTCAGACCTTACAGAAACTAAAAGAAAAAACAAGAAAGAAAAACTAGTCTGTAAAACTACCCAAAAACTAAATAAAATTCCAAGAACCCTAGAGAGTCTCCCCAGTATGGTCGCCAATTCTGTTGTTGGGGAAAAACACCCTACGGACTAGCAAATAGAGTTCAGACTTTGCATGAAGATATGACCGAATAGCAATTACTTTCTACCTTCATCCCTAGATTTAAATCCCCTTTTCTTAGTAAATGCATGGAAAGATCAACCTACCTCGTTACCGACGTTTGATGTCGATCCTCCATTGTGCTTGATTACTTGTTCGCAATAATCCTTCCAAAGATGACCTGCATTCAAGATGAGCAACAACTATGCATGCATACTACTTATATACTAACGGGTTCATATACTGATCAAACTATAAACAGTTCATGAATTGGCACGGAAAAAGCATTTTCTTTATTACTTTGAATGAGTCAACTTACAAAAGTTGAGACCGGCCACCGCTCCTCGAACCTAATCCTGGGATCCTATTCTTCTATCCTTCAATTGCTTTGCTTTAAATCTCCTTTGGCACAAGGAAAGGCTAAAGGGTTGGGACAATGGGAATACGTAAATGGGCAGAGTTTATTTGCTATATTTTTCCTTCTCCAAATGGGACCCCTACCCCTTATTTTATAGGCTATAAGGACCTAGGTATTTGGACGAACCCTCGGCCATGCATGGCCGAGAGTTTCAGTTAACTCACCCATAGCTTTTTGTTCCGTCGGCAACTTTCCTTTTTTCGTGCTTTTGTCTATCCACGCGGGCTGTTTTGGGTCATCCAATGTGTACACGCATGCATTAATGGATTAGGGCACATGGACCTTTATAAAAGAGGATTTTGAAAGAGTTGTTCAGCAGTGCTTTGGCAAAGAAGGGATATGAGTTGGCCTAATGCCAGGTAAGCATGTGTGGTGCAATTTAGGGTTAAAACACTTATGCATGAGTGGGAATTTCATTTTGGACTTCCAAATCATTGTTGATGCTTGAATCTGTTAGGACTGAAATGACAACATCATAGGGATAGAAATCACCCTGTGTTTTTATAAAGCTAGTACGCCTCCTTGTTTCAATATACTCTTGGAATTATAGATTTTCAAAATAATATAGGACTTCGAGAAATTCCACCATGATATTCAAAGAAATATAAAGGTTACAAAAAATAAAATGGTTTTTTTTTAAGGAGAATTCTTGAGAGATGACCAGGAACCTCGCATATCACATATTTGAAAAACAAATCAAAATTTTCTCACATCCATCATAGTTAAACTAAATATTTCTCATCACATAAAAATAAAATAAAATGGTTTGCATGCATAAGAGAACTTTAATAGAATAAATACATGTGGAGCTCAAATAAATAAAATGATATATCAATCTCAAATATTTTATACTCAAAACTCAGAGATATAAAACACCGTCAAAACTTATCCCGGAATAGTTCTCTTGATATTTGTGAGAAATATAAAGTCTGTTACAAATCTTTGAAATTTAAATGCGTTTTTCTAGAGGACTGGGATTGGGGCTCCTACAGACCATAAATAAAATATAAAGAATAAGTAGTTTGTGGAAAGAAGATGATTGGCGATGACATAGTAGAAATACCTGGAAACAAGACAGAAAGAGGTTATTATATTTCGGTTAAACCTTTTTAGTCAAAGAAGCAGAGTAACTAGATGAAAAAATGATAAAGAAAGCAAGATGTGATCAACATAAACTTACTATGATGGTCTCTCCTTGATTACTTATTTGTTTTTTTCCTTTTATTTTCCTTGTTGGTTGTTATAGGAACTGTCTCAATTGTCGTTTCTTGACCTTCTTTAGTTAATTTATCAATGTCCTTCTTAAACCAATATTCAATGTAATTTTTCATCGACACAACATTTATTTCATTCCTAATTTTGGTATTAAATAATTAACCTTCCAAATCTCTTAGGTCATGAGAAATGTCATGTATTGCCTTGTCAAAATCTTGATTTTTCATAGAATAATCAACTAGCCAAGTATCTATCTCTTCTTCATTATATTCAATTATTCCATAAAATTTCTTAGTATAACCCATTTAATAGCTCCACTTGTTCATCAAATTGTTTCTTTGTCATAAACATTGAATTGAGAATTAAGTTACGATGTTGCACCTCATTAGTGCTTCCTTCCAGATCTATCTATGTGAGTCTTTTGAATAATTCTTTTGTTTTCACTATGGCTTCGTTGTATTCTTAGACAATGTTATTCAAATTATTGATATTTTCTTTCCAACAAGCATTCAGGTATTTAATTCAACTTGGAGAAGGCAAATTCTCTTCTCTCCTTTTCAATTCTATCATGTTTAAGACACTTATCTAAAATGGTAAAAAAACATATGTGTAGAATCCTTCTTCATTCCTTAAATCAACTTATATATATTCATGAAAGGCATGTTCCCATGAACTGAAAGAAAAAATATTTTTGATACCTCCCATGCTTCTATTATTAGTGACATTCTCTTTTTAATTTTTTTATCTACATAAATTCAGACTGTTGTGAGAAAAATATAAGACCATTTTAATTTAATACCGAGTTTATTTGGTTTAACCATTGTCAAATGACTGGCCAGGATTGGAAGAGGCATCAAGGTAATTTCCAATTCTCTGATATTCTCCTTTAATTTGGAATTTTCAGCTTCTAAACCATCAATAGAGTCATCGAGTGCATCCCCGGTTTCCCTATGGATTTTGGAAATCTCGTACTTTCGCATATCCTTCAGGTCAACCTCTTACTGGGACTTTCCATTTTTATATTTCTGGTCACTTAATTCTACAATCAACTTTTTAGACTCTTTATCAAAAACAACACTTTGAAAAGTGAAGGATTCTTCTTCATTAAAGGTCTCATTTCCAACAACTTCCAATAAAGAATTTTGTTAAGCCATATTTTTCGGTTATTCTATTGCAGAAAATATTTTCTCAATATATGCTTCTACTTCCATATCCTCCAAAGAAAATCTTTGGATTCCATTTTATATAAGATTATTTTCTTCCTCTTGCACTAAAGTTTTCCTTTTGTTTCTCATGGGGAGCTTGTGTGAACTCTCAATATTTCCATAGGTAGGATTCTTCTCTCCTCCTCCATTGGAACTATTGTTGACAACCTTTTTAACTGGGTGATCCACTGGAGCATTGCTCCTGGATGTAGTATGCTTGGGAGTAACAACTGGAGATTTAGCACTTCTTTCACTGGGACCTTTTCCCCTTTTCTTGTAAAAATCATTATTTCTAAGTAATGTTTCTATATCACCAACATCGTGTACATGAGTGCTTTGACTATCACCCTCTTCTTATTTGTTCAATATAGTTTGAATGAAAGAGTTACTGAAACCCATTGAAAGCATATGTCCAACAAAGATTTTGTTCGGATCAAAACCTTTGATCTTTTCAGCATCTTTAAATTCACATTGTTTAAATGATTTGCAAATTCGTCAATTTTATTTATATTTCTGAACATGAACTCTCCAATCTTCCATGACAGCGGAATAAATTGTTGTTGTTTTTTTTTTTTTTCATGGAAAAAATGTAACCAAAATTTATATTTCCTTTCCACCTCTATAATAAATAGGTTGTGAGATATATGATATGGGAGAAAATAAGGATTATCTTTCATGAAAAATATCCTTATGAAACTGTGATTCTCCATTTGTTCTATTGTCCCTTTTTTCTCTAAAAATATGGTATCTTGATCAGATATCCTTGAAGTGTTTTCGCCCAACAATAACCTTCTGAAGACTAAAAATATAAAATTCATAGAAAAATAGAGGGGTCTTATGTCTCCATAATGCATAATACCAAAAGGTAATTGGATATGTTTCACAATTCACCCTCTTAATTATGGTTAAGTTTGGGAATTGACAACAATGAACAATAGAAAATATCAGATAAGAGGCCATAAATAATTTGTTGTCCTTTTTATAGTGTGATAAATGGGACAACATTTCGATGGAAATGAGTTTTCCCCAATAAAAATGGCATGTTCTTGTACTGTAAAATATAGAATATATTAAATCATGCGAGAGATAGAAGCAATGCTTTCCTAACCTGTCAACCTGGTAAACAACCATGCAATTTCTCGATAAGGGTTTTTAAAAGACTCAACCTGGATTCTGGTTATGTCTGTTGTGGTAGATGCAACATTCTCAAAATATATCGACAAGAGTTCAAGGCCATTGTTATGTTTCTTCAATAATTATCTACAATATTCATCTTTGAAAGTAAGAGTTGCCTCTGGCAGCTTTAACATCTTGCGAAAAACTTGAGGTGAAAGAGAAATCGTAGAATGGTCCTAGAGTTATATAATCCTTTGAATTGGAACGCACTTTTACACACACCATGCAATGAGTTCCTTACAATCAAAAACCTCAGGAACACACCCAACATGAGTCATTCCAGATGCCTAAATTACATATTTTTGTGTAGGAGGAGAGGAATAATACAAATATTCTCTTCAACACTCAAAGTTCTGATCTTCACGACCAAATATATTCAGAGTATCACCATAAAACTATTGTATATTTTATGTTGCCATAGGTTGATGGGACTATTTATTCAGTTGGATAATAACCTCAAATAAATATTTTCTGAGAGATAATGATAATTTAATGAAATTTAATGAGTAATTCCTAGATCCTTTTGTCATTAATGAAGATGTTTTTGGAGAATGAATAACAATTGTTAGAATTAAACAACACTTAATGTGTATTGGGAAAAGAAACAAAATGGTGAGGACAGACGAGAGAGAGTTTGAATATAAAACAATTCATGAACCCGCCAACCCGTGAACCCACGATTGTATGGTGATAAAAAATATACTAAGTGTAGAAAGATGGTTGATCGGACATGCATTCAAGAGGAATAAAATACTTTACATCTCAACACCCGTGACAAGACTGATGGTCAAAATGCAGATCACAGAACTTCAGGTGAAAAGTGAAGGTCACAGAACTTGGAGGATGAGGAATTGAACCCACAAACCCACGTAATTGAAAAATGGCTAAGTGTAGTAGCGGACATATGACATGAGCAAGTGGTTGGAGATGAAGGTCCGTGAACCCGCGAATCCACGAATCATTGAAATATGACTAAGTATAGTAACCAGAAAGGTAGATAAGAAGGTATAAAAGAAAAACGCAAATAAGGGGAGGTGTAGAAGAGGGAAAAGAAATGGAAAAAGGAAATAGGGAAAATAGAATGTGGAAGGAAAACAAGGAAGCACGAAATGATATCAACAACTGGCTCCGACTGTGGGATGATAGCCCCCTATGGGTTATCAAGAATCATGAATATTCATGACCATATGCTTCTATCCATTGGGCTATGGGGTCGAAAGGCAAGGATATACAAACTAAATAATGAAAATTATGTACAAGTGAATGAGAAAACTTCAGGTGAAGAATATTTTCAAATGTTACCCATTAATAGGAAACATTAACATTTTACCCTTCATATCTTTGATCATATAAGCATTAAAACCAAAGATATTTTCAATGATATATGGTCCAAACCAAAGTGCTTCAAATTTTGTGTCCATCGATGGTTTCTCCTTAGCTTTGTTCCAGAGTAACACTAGTTTGCCCTTTTCAAAATTATTTATGGTTGTGTTCTGATCAAAATATTTTTTGATACTTTGTTGTCTTTGAGAAGTTATATTCAAGGATTTACTTTGTTCTTCCTCCAATTTCAATAATTGGTTCACTATCTTTTGCATAGGTGAACTATATTTTGCATCCTATGTATTAACTACAAAAGTCAAGGCATTTAGCTTGAGGCTAATTGGCATTTTTTCTTCTTTCCCATAAACCAATGTGTACAGAGACATTCTAGTGTTGTCTTTCGGAGTCATTATGCTCTCCCACAAAGCATATGTCAATTTAAAATGTCAATTCCTTTGGTTCTTATCAATAGTTTTCTTCTTCAATATCTGAATGGTTGTCTTATTAGTGGATTCAGCAACACCATTCCCTTGTGGATAATAATTAGATGACTGCTGACACAGGTCACGCCACCCAGGCACGTCTGCTCTCACAGGATCTTCTTCCTTCTTGCCCGAAGAACTCCAAGGTCCTTCTATTTCCCTATCGGGAAATCTACACCCACATAAATCTTTCCCCGAGGTATCCCCTTTGCTACCAGTAGATCAGCTAAATCTCGCTACCTCGCAAGTTCGTGAATCAAAGCCTCCAACTCTTCCTTCCCAATCTTGCAACACCCGAAATAGTGATACGGGTATAGCTCCTTTCTTTGTTAGTGCCCTCACCGCATGCAACTGTGGGCTAGTCTTAAATGTTAGCACCTCTTGCAACCTCGCAACCTCGCCACCTCGACGGTTGAACAGTCGATTTTTCACCCTCCTATTCCGCAAATCCCCAAGATGCGAGAATTCAACGGAATGTTGACTTCTATCTCCAGGCAACGCGTATCCACCCTTCGACCATGCGGGTCCCACCTTATGCTCTGCCACGTGTCCACATGAACCTCGGCTCTTGGTACCTCGCGACTCGCGAATCCTAACACCAATACTTTGGGACTTCTCACAGCGAGATCCCGAGGTCTTCGTGCCACCTGTATTCCACTCACCGACTTCGCTATGGCCCACACAGTCCTCCAACTGTCGGGATATCGCTTCTCGCAAGATCACGATCCCCGTGACTAAATTCTCGAGTCTTCTCTTGCGAGGCTCCGATACACGATCCCACGTGCGGATCCAACGGTCCTCCTATGATCCGTATCCAACGACTATTTTCCTTCTCACGCCTCACATCCTCGCAACTTGGAGTACCCAATACTTGGGCTCTCAACCTACGAACCCCGAGTTCATGAGATCTCTTGATCTCTGCCACCTGTCCTTCTCAGATGGATGACTCCTAGCCTCCTCGCCACTTCATCACTCGTGAAACTGAAGGATTTCCCTTTCGGTCCTCCAATGTCCGAGTCTCCGAGATGGGAAAATCTCCTGACACGCATCCTCCACAATGAACGGTTCTGATCTTGTAGGGATATCGCGTCTCGCGATATCACAGTTCTTGTTGCACGACTTTTGGAGCTTCAACTCGCGAGTCCCTGATACACAATACCATGTGTATATCTGACGGCTCCTGTGACTCGAAATCGACGGCTCTACCCTCCTGAGCTTCAAACTCTTCTAACCTTCTCTCCGTAACTTCCTTGGAAATCTACAAGATCTAACGATCCTTGAAACTTCGCGAAATCTCCTTAGAGGATTTCGACCGTCCGTTCTTCCTTGTTTAACCCACGAGATGAACAAAGTGTTTTTTTCCACGAGACTCCTTCACCACTTCGCCAACCTGCGACGTTTCTTGCAACTTCAGTCGTACTTATCTACGCTGATATTCAACAACTCAGAGGCCTACCCTTCCTGAGATTTTCTAAATTTCTCCAACCTCAACGAGGTTCTTTGCACGCATTCCTTGCAGCAAACCTGCGAACACTTCAACTGTTCGAGCTCCCTTTGACTCTGCGTGTGCCGTAGCAGCAGTCCTTCAATACTTCTGCTCAGTTTCACTACTGAGACTCTCCTTAGCCTGTGCACTCCTTGCATGGCTTTAGCAACCCACTTTCACTTATGAGTGCTTTGAGAACAAGAGTTGAACTCCCTAAGCCTTCTGTCAACGTACTCCTTGCGGACGACTTCGACTGCACTCCTTGCAGGAATCCTCGCTCAAAAGAGAAACAATTGTAACTCATTCCACTTCTTCTGAGATTTCAATCTCAACACATGAAATCATATGCACAGCACCTCAAAACAATACATAATAGGGAACAAACGTTCATGAGCATATTAACAACACACACACACACAGAGAACACAAAACCATGAATCTTAATCAATTCCTTCTATTAATTCAAGATCTATACATGGATGTCTTCTACAACTCTCTGTTATTCTCCTATGCTCCTCCTACTCTGAATTGTGTTGGCTTCTCTAACTATGTTACAATGTGGAATGAGGGTGTATATATCCTTTTTCCCTCCTGTGCTATAAAACTATTTAATCTAAGAATTCAATTCTATCTACCTACAACTACTACTATAAATGCCTCTGTCTATCTCAGACGAGAGTGTATGGCTCGAGGTCTAATTACATTTTTACCAAGGCGCCTAAATTAAATGATCTCATTTATGTTTGCGCATCAACTTCAAGGGAAAATTTAAAAATTCAAAAACTTGCGTTGGACGTCTTCCAGTTGTCTTCTGCTTCCACATTGGTTTTTCTTGTCATGAGGGATGCTCCTGCATCATACTCCCTCGCTTGAAAATTTGCATGGGCTCATGTCCATGAGCTCCTTCATGGTATATCCATGCTTCTGAATCATTGCTTCATTCTCCCAACTGGCATCTTCAACTGGATGGCCCTTCCACTTGACCAAATATTCAAAATATTCTTTCCTTCTTATTTTCTTACCCACTCGTTTATCCAGTATCTGCTCCATATGTGGCTTCTCAGCAACTGGCATCTACTTCTGCCACTGGACCTATGGTTGATCATCACTTTCTGCTCCTGCTTCATCAGCTTTATATGGATATAAATACAAAACATTAAATGTCGGAGATATTCTGATCCCATCTGGTAACTCAATTTCATAAGCATTCTGTCCCATTTTCTTCAAGACCTTGCATGGCCCAATTTTCTTCATTTTTAATTTATTATATGTTCCCCTCGGGAACCTTTCTTTCCTCAAATGCGCCAGAACTAGATCACCAACTTCAAAATGAAGTTGTCTTCTATGATGATCTTCTCTGTGCTTGTACTCCTGGCTTGATTTCAACAGTCGCTCCATCACCCTGGTGTGAAGTTCCTTCATCGCTTCAGCGAATTCTTCTGCACTAACACTGCTAGTATCAGTCTATTCTGAATCCCTCAGTTCAGAAACTCCTCTTGGCTTCATTCCATATACAATCTGAAATGGACTTTTTCCTGTGCTTCGATTTACTGAGTCATTGTAAGCAAACTCTGCCTGTGGCAATATATTGTCCCAACTACTATGGTGCTCCGTCACCAAGATTCTCAACAAGTCTCCCTGACTTTTGTTGACCACTTCTGTTTGTCCATCCGTCTGAGGATGATAAGCATAACTAATCATCAAATTAGTCCCCATCTTCTTCCACAATGTTCTCCAGAAATGCCCTATGAATTTTGTGTCTCTGTCTGAAACTATGCTTTTCGGCAATCCATGAAGTCGAACAATCTCTTTGAAAAACAAATTTGCGATGTGAGTCGCATCACTGGTATTTTGGCATGGGATAAAATGTGCCATCTTGGAAAACCTATCCACTACCACAAAGATGGAATCAACACCTCTTTGGGTCCTTGGCAATCCCAATACAAAATCCATGCTAATTTCATCCCACGGCTTGTCTGGTATGGGCAATGGCTGATAAAATCTTTCATTATGTTTTCTTCCCTTTGAATGCTGGCAAATATTGCACCTTTCAACAAACTTCTTGACTTCTGACCGCATCCCTGGCCAAAAGTATGACTCGCTCAGCTTTGCAAATGTCTTATCATGGCCAAAATGTCCTGCCAATCCTCCACTATGCTTTTCCTTCAACAAGTTCTCCCTCATGGAGCAATTCGGAATA
>SNQJ01S0023089.1:19270-40458 GCA_010110895.2 Picea sitchensis
TCAGCGTACTCTGCCTCAACATCTCGCCTCTGTGCCTCAGCGATGTGAGTCTCTCCAGTTTCTTTCTTTTTCTCTGGACACTCAAATGACTTGTGCCCATTTTTTCCACATGTGAAGCATGTGATTACTCCACCTCTTCCTCTTCCTCTACCTCTGGTATGAGGAAACCTATTATTATCAGCATATCCTCCTCTTTGCTCAGTATGTTGTCCTCTTTGCTCAGTATATCTCCCTTCCTATGAACTTCCACCTCTCTTTGTCTGAGTCTGAGGTTGCTTCCAGTCATCCCTAGGCTTCTAGTATTTATCTTGGGCAACCGATTTTCCTTTGGGATGACTCCTACCTCTGCCTCGCTGACCTTGCTTGCGTCTCAGCTTTCAAAGCCATTTGATAGGCATCCTCCACCGTTTGGATGGTTGCCATATTTATTTCATCCTGAATTTCATACCTCAGGCCATTCATATACCTGGCCACCTTTTCGTCATTGCTTTCACGATGACCTGCTCTGATATTTAACCTGTAAAATTCCTCAGTATACTCCTTCACTGTCATCAGCTTCTGTCTCAGGTTATGCATCCTCCTGAATAGAGAAATTTGATAGTCCCTGGGAATGAATTTTACCTTCATCTTTGCAACCATCCTGTCCCAGCTCTTAATCTTCTGCTTGCCTTGGCAACACCTGTCAGCTTGTATTTCATCCCACCACAAGTCTGCATGTCCTTTTAATCTCATGACGGCATGTCTGAACTTCTTATATTCTTCGATATCTTCATAATCGAAGTAAGTGTCAAGAGCTCTAATCCATTCTAGCAGCTCTTCCGCATCCAGATTTCCCTCATAAACTGGAATATCCATCTTTACCTTTGTACTCATTCTTGCAACATCTTTAAGTAAGCGTTCACTCGTTGCATCTTCCGCTAGTGTTTCTTCTCCTCTGTGTCCAGTATCCTCTTCAACTTTGGATTCACTGATATCTCCTACATCAGCTTTGCACCTTTGTGATGTCTCCATGTCCTCCATTCTGGCACGAAGATTTCGCACTTCTCTCTCCATGTCTGGATTCTGCACTTGCCTACCTATTTCTCTGGATAATTCCCTATCCTCCTCTGGATCGGGTGATTGTCTACCCCTTCTCCTTGGTGGCATGGTGAATTCTCCTTGTCCTCTGCTACAGAAAGCAAAGAAGATTTTCTAAGCTCTGATACCACTTGACGTGTGTATCAGAGTGCTCTCTTATCTCCTCCTGCCTCTCTTGCCTGAAATATACAGACAAGTAATAAGCTCTGATACCACATGACGTAGGTCGCGCCACCCAGGCACATCTGCTCTCACAGGATCTTCTTCCTTCTCGCCTGAAGAACTCCAAGGTCCTTCTATTTCCCTATCGGGAAATCTGCACCCACAGAAATCTTTCCCCGAGGTCTCCCCTTTGCTACCAGGAGATCAACTAAATCTCGCTACCTCGCAAGTTCGTGAATCAAAGCCTCCAACTCTTCCTTCCCAATCTTGCGACACCCAAAATAGCGATACGGGTATAACTCTATTCTTTGTTAGTTCCCTCACTGCATGCAACCGTGGGCTAGGCTTAAATGTTAGTGCCTCTCGCAACCTCGCAACCTCGCCACCTCACCGGTTGAACCATCGAGTTTTCACCCTCCTGTTCCGCGAATCCCCGAGATGCGAGAATTCAACGGAATGTTGACTTCTATCTCCAGGCAACGCATGTCCACCCTTCGACCATGCGGGTCCCACCTTATGCTCTGCCACACATCCACACGAACCTCGGCTCTTGGCACTTCACGACTCATGAATCCTAACGCCAATACTTCAAGACTTCTCGCGGCAAGATCCCGAGGTCTTCGTGCCACCTGTATTCCACTCACCAACTTCGCTATGGCCCACACAGTCCTCCAACTGTTGGGATATCGCTTCTCACAAGATCGCGATCCCTGTGACTAAATTCTCGAGTCTTCTCTTGCGAGGCTCCGATACATGATCCCACGTGCGGATCCAACGGTCCTCCTACGATCCAGATCCAATGACTATTTTCCTTCTCGTGCCTCGCATCCTCGCGACTTGGAGTACCCAATACTTGGGATCTCAATCTGTGAACCCCGAGTTCGCGAGATCTCTTGATCTCTGCCACTTGTCCTTCTCAGATGGACGGCTCCTAGCCTCCTCGCCACTTCGTCACTCACGAAACTGAAGGATTTCCCTTTCAGTCCTCCAATGTTCGAGTCTCCGAGATGGGAAAATCTCCTGACACACGTCCTCCACAACGAACGGTTCTGATCTTGTAGGGATATCGCGTCTCGTGATATTGTGGTTCTTGTTGTATGAATTTTGGGGCTTCAACTCGCGAGTCCCCGATACACAATGCCACATGTAGATCTCACAGCTCCTGTGACTCGAAATCGACGCCTCTTCCCTCCTGAGCTTCAAACTCTTCGGACCTTCTCTCCATAACTTCCTTGCAACTCTGCAAGATCTAACAATCCTCGGAACTTCGTGAAATCTCCTCAGAGGATTTCGATCGTCCATTCTTCCTTAGGTAGCCCACGAGATGAACAAAGTGTTTTTTTCCACGAAAATCCTTCGCCACTTCGCCAACCTGCGACGTTTCTTGCAACTTCAGTCATACTTATCTACGCTGATCTTCAACAACTCAGAGGCCTACCCTTCCTGAGATTTTCTAAATTTCTCCAACCTCAATGAGGTTCTTTGCACACATTCCTTGCAACAAACCTGTGAACACTTCAATTGTTTGAGCTCCCTTTGACTCTGCGTGTGCCATAGCAGCAGTCCTTCAATACTTCTTCTCAGTTTCACGACTGAGACTCTCCTTAGCCTGCGCACTCCTTGCACGAATTTAGCAACCCACTTTCACTTCTGAGTGCTTTGAGAACAAGAGATTAACTCCCTGAGCCTTCTGTCAACGCACTCCTTGCAGATGACTTTGACTGCACTCCTTGCAGGAATCCTCGCTCAAAAGAGAAACATTTGTAACTCATTCCACTTCTTCTCAGATTTCAATCTCAACACATGAAATCATATGCACAGCACCTCAAAACAATACATAACAGGGAACAAATGTTCATGAGCATATTAACAACACACACACAAAGAGAACACAAAACCATGAATATGAATCAATTCCTTCTATTAATTCAAGATCTATACATGGATGTCTTCTACAACTCTCTTCTATTCTCCTATGCTCTTCCTACTCTGAATTGTGCTGCCTTCTCTAACTATGTTACAATGTGGAATGAGGGTGTCTATATCCGTTTTCCCTCCTGCGCTCTAAAACTGTCTAATCTAAGAATTCAATTCTATCTACCTACAACTAATACTATAAATGCCTCTGTCTATCTCAGACGAGATCGTATGGCTCGAGGTCTGATTACATTTTTACCAAGGCGCCTAAATTAAACGATCTCATTTATGTTTGCGGATCAACTTCAAGGGAAAATTTAAAAATTCAAAAACTTGCGCTGGACGTCTTCCAACTGTCTTTTTCTTCCACGTTGGTTTTGCTTGTCATGAGGGATGCTCCTGCATCAACTGCCCCATAACAATCCCATATTCTCCGCAGAATTCTGCAAATTTTGAACCAATGAAAATTGATCCATTGTGAGTAATGGATTTTTCTAGGACACTGAACCTTGATAAAACATTATCTTTGAGGAACTTAATCAACTCTTCAGAATCATCCCTTTTTAATGCTACAGCTTCCGACCACTTTGTAAAATAATATGTAGTGGTGAGGATATATGTATGTCCTTTTCTTAACTTTAAATTTGTTGTTCCAACAACATCGAGCTCCCAATGGTTGTTCCACAAATATAGGGTGTAATGACATTGCATATTTTTTCATTTTTCGTGAAAATTGTTGGCAAGATACACACTTTTGTATGGTAGCATATGAGTCTTTAAAAACTGATGGCCTATAGAACCCAACTCTTATTACTTTACGGGTTGTGGCAATAGGCGCAAAATGTCCACCACATATACCTTCATGGAATTATTTCATCAATTCTTGATCTTTTATTTCATCAAAATATATCAACAATATGCCATCATAATTCCTTATGAACAATATATCAGCAATCAACACATATTGATTTGGCTTCATTTTCAATGTTCTTCGCTCTTTAGGGTTCATAGTGACTGGAAATTGTCTAGACCTCAAGTAGAATATAATATCTTTATACCATTATGAAATTTTCATGGGTTTTCATACTGAAATCAAAATTACTCCATCCAAAGAATCACTATTTTCAATGAGCTTACATAAACCATGTCCTTTAAATTATTTTAAAGGATTAATTTCAATATCATATTCTTGAATATTCGCTAGCCAGTTTTCCCATTTTCCTTCTCTCAATTGTTGATTTAAAAGCATCTTCACGGGAGAGGATGGAACATATGCAGTGACATGATAATTTAATATATAAGTCTAAAAGTGCACCACTACTTTTATAAGATATAGGGATTTCTTCTCCAATTATGAATATATCAATTCATAATAATGAAGGGTCTTTCTCATGAAACTAATTGGGAATTCTTCACCCTTTCCATTTCTCTGAGTAAGAACAGATGCAACAATTGTTTTTGTAGCGAATGAATAAATGATGAAGTCTCTTTGAAAATATGGGATAATGAGGACTAGAGTTGTAGTGATTTCCTTTTTGATATTATTAAAAGCTTCATGTGTATCCATGGTCCATTCAAACCTTTGGTCCCTTTTTAACAATAAATTGATCGGCTTCACAATACTTCCATAGTCAGGGACAAATCTTGATACAAAGTTGATTTTGCCAAAAAATGACTGAAATCCCTTCTTAGATGATGGGGGCTTGAGTTCATTTATAGTTTTAACTCTCTCTGGATCGATATAGATTCCTTCCTTTCACACAATATGACCCAATAATTTTCCTTCAGTTACAGCAAGTAAACATTTTTTTGGATTTAAAGAAACACCATATGAACTACACCTATCAAAAAAATTTCTCATGTGATGAATGTGATCACTCCTTGTTTTTGAGTGTACTTTTAAATAATATTGATAGTCCATAATGAATTTTCCTATCAATCCCTCAAAAGCATGATCCATGGCCCTCTGAAATGTATCTCCTTCATTTTTTAAACCAGAGGGCATTTGAGCATATTCATATGTCTCCCAAGGTGTTATGAAAGTTGTCTTTTCGTTGTATTCCTCAGCAACCAGGACTTGATTATACCCAAAAAAAAAATCTAACATGGACATCCAATCCAATCCCGTGACTTGTTGGAGAAGAAACTACATGTTAGGAAAAGCATAATTATCCTTTACACTTGATTTGTTAAGATCCATGAAATATACACACATCTAAATCTCCCCATTCTTTTTTCTCACAATGACAGGGTTTGAAAGCCAATCAGAATGTCTAATGAGGTATATTATTCCAAGTTTCTTTAATTTTTCCAATTCAACCTTTACAAGTGGTTTTAATTTGGGATTCATTATCCTTATCCTCTGCTTGATGGGGCTTCCCCCTTCTATCAAGGAATATTGTGTTGAAATGTTTTTTTATTAGATGCCTTAAAATCATCATAACTCCATGTGAACACATCAACATATTCTTTAAATAATCTGACATATTGATCAACTCCATCAATTGTGCAATCAACTCCCAAATTGACATATTTTGGGGAACTATCAATTCCAACATTAATCTTTCTTGTTTCTTGGACTTTTCAGAGAAATGCTTCTTCCAGTAGGTTTTTAGCATGATCGTCTCTTGTAAAAAGAGACTCAGATTGAATACAATTCCTCAGGAAGACAGTTATGTGATTATCCTCGTCTTCATCGTCATTCATAAAAAAAAAATCCAATTCTTCATCATTCTCAAATACTTGTAAATACTCCTGATTGTCAGGTACATAAGGTCGAAATATTATTTTTACTTGAAAATATGTTTTTCTCTTAACATCATCTAGGTTCGACAGTGAGGCCGCTAAAGCTAATGAATATGCCTTATGATTTTTATCCCTTGGGATGAAAGAGATGAAGGCTTCCATAAATTCGTTAACTCTTTTAAAATATAATTTGATTCTTTCATTTTTAATATTATATCTTTAGGTAACCAATCTTTAGGTAACTTGATTTATTACCAACTCGGAGTCGCCTGTCACAGTTAAATGTTCTATATTCATTTATCATGCAAGAATAATTCCTTGAATCAAAGCCTCGTATTCTGCCTCGTTATTGGTGCATGAAAATTCAAGTCCGATATAATGTGGATGAACAATCGTTTTTGGGATTATAAGGACGATTCCAACTCCACTCCTGAAACTTGAGCAAGCTCCATCAAATCACATCCTCCAATAACCTTTAAACTGATTTTGTTGATTTTCCATGTCTTCAATCTGCTCCATATCTTCAATATTCTCCACATCTAGGATAGCATAGTTTCTGACTCCAACGTCTATATAATATTCCATTAGTTCATTATCCTTATTTTTGAAGGAAAATGGCCTCATGGGTTCACGAGGGACATTAATCATTGCTCCTTCTTTATCTTGAATCATCATGCAGCTTCCATTATTCATTATGTACCCCCCGATCATAGATAAACAATATCTTCCTAAGAGAACTCCATATGTAGGAGGAAGATCTACCACAACAATATTGAAAACTGTAATAATATGTGGAGCCCTCGTGATTCAAGCATAAAAATATTTGATTTACCCATAAGATGGAACTTGTCTAGAATCAATTGCATATATGCTTTCACTTGTTTCATAATATTTGGTGCAAATCATACCCAATGCCTCCATGACCGCCAATGGCATAATATTATTGGTCGTGCCAGTGTCAACTAAACAATTATGAAGTGTAACATCATGATTTTCAATTGAAATATAAAAAGGTGGTATTTTACCTCTAAAATTGGTAGTTGATGTGTTATGGATTTGTTTTGGACTTATAACAACAACTTCCATTCTTCTAGATGGATCATCCAACAATCTCAAAATATTTCCCCTTTATTGAGGGATCTTTACCACTTCTGTAAAAGGAAGAGTTATCCTCGGCTTACTCAAGTCCTATACAACATTGTATTTCATCTAGGGAAGATTTGACACTAGGTGTTGTTTCTTGCTTCCAGTGCTATCTGTCACATTTTTATTTTCCTCTTTCTTATTCACCTTTTCTTTATCTTTTTATTTAATTCTTTAATTTTCCTTTTCAGAATCATCTTTATTTTTGGATTTATTTACAAACACTATTGTTTTGGAAACATTCTCTTGCAAGTCAGGGTCATTGTCGCCTTCTTCAAATGTATACATGGATGTCTCGCATCCATCCGTCTGTACAATTTCAAAACTTTTATCAAGTAAATAATCATTTCCTTACTAAATTATTTGCTTGTCATATATATCATCAAGAACAACTACATTTTGGATTGGTTTCCTGGGAACCGTTTGTCTTTGTGGATTATCATTGTTTTTGAAACTCACTATGTTTTCTTGGGGAGGGTTACTTCTTTGTTCTTGGATGACATTCTTGTATTTGACACATAATTATCACCCCTTCTTAATCTGGTTATCTCATTTTTCATTTTTCTGATGGTTCTATTCATTTGTGAAATCTCAATTATTTTCTTAGTTTCTTGTGCCCCAATAGGGTCTACCTTCATATCCTGTATGGTTCCCTTAAAAACCCTCCTTCAGTGACTTGATTTTGGATCAGTCATGGCTTCTACTCTTCATTCTTTCTTGAACTAGAGGCTCCTTGATAATCAATATTTGGGCCTCCCAGTTGCCTCTATACTTTTCCCAGGAGAATATCGGGGTCAACACCTATCTCAATCATAATTTCTTCCATCTCAATGGCATTAATCGTTACTTCCTCCAAGGTATCCATCTGGGATGTTCTGATAGCATATTTTACATTTGGGGGCACCGCATTCTTATAACAACCAATTATCACTGGGTCATTCGGTCTTTTATCTTCTAGAATCTTACTTAGGTTTTTATTGAAACTGAGATTAAAATCTCATATTCTCGCATTCTTCCTCAAACCAATCTAGGTGAAATTAGTGAGAAGGGTATGATATGTAATTGGGGGAGAAAACATAGTCAAGAACATGGCGTCGAGGTCATTAAATGAACCAATTGACCTAGTGGGTAATGTTGTATACCATTCATAGGCTTGTCCTAATAAGGTTTGAAGAAATAACCTTACCAACGCATTTTCATATTCAACACGGTGAAAATCACAAACATCAAGAAATAAATTAAGGTGTCATTTGGCATAAATTGTTCCGTCTCTGGAGAATTCTTTCAAAATACACTTAGGGAGAACAAGGAGGTCATGTTGATCACCTAGACAACTTAAGGGGGAATCTCTTAATCCTCTTTTGTTTCTGCATATTAGGTCTTCTTGATTTTTTTCGTTGCCTCCTCCACCTCCTTTTCTTTCTTCATCAGATTCACTTTGTGGTTCTTCTCATGGTTGGTCATTTCTTCCTGCCACGTCAGAAGATATTTCAGGAATATATTTTCCACTTCTTAGAATACAGAGGTTCATGCTTTTACTTTTGGTAATAGGTCCCTTATATTCGTCCAGCTTCAATTCTAAACTTGTTCTTGTGCTCTTCGAGCTTGTCTTTCATTTCTTTGGTCTTGTCTCTCCTCTCTCCTTTGTCTATGGAGGATTTCTCTTTCTTCTTCTTGGACCAATGTCTGCCAATATATATCCAATTTTTCCCTAGTATCGGTTGTCGTTATTACCAAATTATATAACTAATGCAAGATGCTTCGTTGATTATTCAATCTAATTTATAAGTGGGGTTGATTAGCCTGGGGCAAAGTCATGTATTTTTCAAAAGATGATAAACCAAATTTCAATTTTTCAGTTGATCCCTAGTGGAGTCACAAAAAAAGTTGACGCTAGAATCTTTTAGGATGGAAATGCCAACCTCACGGGGATACAAATATGTTTGTGTTTTTATAGAGGTGGTACTCCTCTCTGTTTCAAGATACTCATGGAATTCTAGATTTTCAAAATAATATAGGACTTCAAGAAAGTCCACCGTAATGTTCAAAGAAATATAAAGGTTGCAAAAAAAAAAAATTGTTTTAAAGAGAATTCCTGAGAGATGACCAGAAACCTCACATATCACATATTTGAAAAAGATAAGAAAAATTTCCTCAGATCCATCATAGTTAAACTAAAGATTTTTTATCACATAAAAATAAAAGAAAATGGTTTTCATGCATAAGAGAAATTTAATAGAGTAAACACATGTGGAGCACAAATAAATAAAATGATAGATCAATCTCAAATATTTTATACGCAAAACTCAGAGTTATAAAACACCATCAAAACGGATCCTGAAATAGTTCTCTTGGGATTTCTAAGAAATACAAAGTCTGTTACAAATCTTTAAAATTTAAATGTGTTTGTCCAAAGGACTAGGATTGGATCTCTTGTGGACCATAAAGAAAATATAAACAAGAAGTAGGCTATGGAAAGAAGATGATGGGCAATGACAGAGTAAAACACCTGGAAAGAAGACAGGAAGAGGTTATCCTATTTTGGTTAAACCTTTCTGTAACATCCCTCAGGAAGAGGTTATCCTATTTTGGTTAAACCTTTCTGTAACATCCCTCTCTTGCACACTGAGAAAACTTATTCTTTGAGGACACTTGCTCGCAAGTGATATGGACTTTTATGATGTTAAAACATTGATCCTTGATTATGATGCGTTATGATAGATGACATGATGTTTTACTGCTTTGATGTGAACAGGTGCTATTGACTCAGTTTTATTGAGTGTGAAGGGTTTTGGACCTTGAGGATGCAGAGGCATCGTTGGAACCCCTTGGACTCCGGATTGAGTCAGGGAGTGTGCTATTTGGGTTGATTTATTTACTGTGATATTTCATTGATTTGATGATATGATGTTAACATGTTCTGACATGATTGATTTGATGATAAGGATGTTGACATGTTCTCGAATATTACTGTTGATGATGCAAAGCACCCATAGCTTGTCAATCGCACTCACATATGGGAGTGTGCGGCCACAATATGATTTCCGTGAGAGGTTGAGGGAGAGGTGGATGCGTACCGCTACTACTGGAAGACTTCCGCCAAGTGGTTCGAATCGGGTGAGGGTTAACGATTCCTTAGTTCGAGAGGATCCACGATGCCGCGGGGGAAAACTGCGGAAGTCTCTCATGATGATTCTAAGGGCTGCACAATAAGAAAAGGGCCTTATTCCTGTGGTTTTTAGTCTCCCACAAGTTCACCGGTGGAGTGTTGACTCTGTGGGTTATGGATGTCTACCAATCACTGTTGGAGCTTAGCGGGCACCCTTTGGAGCACTGGCGCATCCCAAAGGGGAACGCCATGCAAAGAAACACAAGAAGCAGTGGCACCCTTGGAGCACACATGGTGCAACCTCGGCTGGCAATCGGCCGCACAAAAGAAACCCAGGTGCAGCACCTTGGTCGGTATCCCGGCGGCACGCCGCCGTAGTAAAAGAAACTAACGAGGTGAGGCACCCTTGGAGCACGAAGTAGGTTCCGAAGGGCATGTCGTGGCCGAGCACGATAAAAAAACCTAGATGGATCTAAGACATTAACACCTTAAGAAATCCTTAAACAACTTCCCTAACCAAGTGTCACCGCTTAGAATCTAAGTCCTAAGTCTAAAACTTCTCTAGGGTAAAATTTTAGTTCAACCTTAAGAAAAGACCCTAAAATAAAAATAAAAATTTAAACAAAACCCACCTAAGTAATAGCGTTTGGTCTTCATAAAATTCTTGGGTAAATGAAGAAAGTAAGAATTTAATTAAAAAATTATGGATTTAAAAATTTCAAAGAAGAAATTATTTATTAATCCTTGTGGAAGTAAAAGATATTAAATTAATAATAAAAGGGAAAGGTTTAATAACGCAACTGCCATTTTGCCATTTTGGGCTTTAATAAAAGGGTGAAAGGAAGGAATAATAAGAATTAGGAAACTGAGTAATGGAGGAAACATAATAAGGAAGAGAGGGGAACTTATGGTAAAAGCAAGGTCAACATAGTAAGGAATCTACAATTAAAAACCTACTAATCTGAGCTAATTTAGTAACATCTTTTTAGGAAAGTATTAAAAACATGTAAGGGAATCTAGCAACACCTAGGAGAAAATTTAGGAGCCTAATTCGGTGGTGAGGGATTTGAGACAATTATCAAATTAAAAGAAAAATATTTATTGGAGAAAAGAGTGGGATGGACCCAGACACTTAAAGGATGGAGAATATTTAGAATATTTTATTGAAACTTTAATTTAAAATGAATTGCCAGAAAACTCTGGGTCTCCAAACCTATAAAAGAAAAAGGGAGATGAGGAAGAATCTAACATAACATACAATGTTACCGCTTAATTCAGGATCAATCGACACGAGAGTTACATCTCCAGCCTTGATAGAGTGGTAGCTCACCATGGTAGCGAAATGGAAGCTAGACTTTACCATCCTGGTTTTGTGTGGCCCCGGCGCCTGGCTATGGGAAGCACCAGCTAATCTTTGTGTGGCCCCTTTGCGGCTCAGGGGGCTAAGGGGGAAGCAGAGTACCCCTAGCGTTGGCTGGGAGGTACCGGTGAGGTCTCGACGGTCGGCGAGAGGGTGTGGTACGGAGCACGTGGACTTCGATCGAGGCAGACGACAAGGCAAAGGTACGCTTGTTATGGTAGAGTAGAATGTTTGGGACTTACGCTGGGATTGTTTATTGATTAAAAAAAAAATAAAGGGGGTTAGAAGGACTTATTCAAGTTCCGTCCGAAATTTATTAAAATCTTTTATTGCGGGTGGTCTATGTGCGTTGTTTATGATACTTATTTAGGCTGGAAGTAGAGGTCTGGGTTGGATAGAAACATAATTTTTTTTACTGATAATGGTTCAGCGAATTCCTGAGATGGTATTGGCAAAGTTGTAAAACCTTTTTTTTTCTCCCTTTTGTTTTTGCGACTGTTCAGAAATTTTTGGGGGGTTTTCTGCGTTTAGTTTTGAAGGCCTCCTGCCCAACGCCTTTCTTCTGTCGAGCCTACATCTTCCATTATCCCTCGGATAGAATTTGATTAAAGATAATAAAGGTCCAGCCTTTGTTGACCATCTTTTCGCCCCCTTTGGTTGCCCAGCCATATAGACTGTTACCGTCAATGGAGTTTAAGGGGACCGTGTTACTTGACCTTTACCCCTCAGCTTTAATCAATTCCAATGACAAAGTTAAGATTGTGTCATTCCTTGCCAAATCTACTTCCCCCGTATTCCATTTGGATGTGATGGTGTTCTTCTGGTTGACCATCGTTGAACCCCGTTATGCGTTAAACCTTGACAGTGAACCTTTCGGGGGGAATGGCCTTACCTACCTTCGTTTCAAGGTTGTCTTCCCTTGTCGGCAATGTTCTCTAACTATACAGAATACCCTCCCCCTTCTGGCCAATCGAATGCCTTGCCCAATTCGCGTCCTCATGAGTTCTCCCTTCAGTTTTACCCACCTATTGCCTCAGTGCGTGGTTACCCTCAGCCGACCGTTCACCACTCACGAGGTGGGTTTCTTTCCAAGACTTTCCTCACGCTGTTGATAATTTCCGTTTCTTTTTTATGTTAACTCTGTATGCAATTGAATTAAATTTGAACGAATCAAGGTAAACGAATGTGGTATCCCTACTGGAGTGCGCCAACGTTCAGTCGTCCAGCCAGTCCACAGGCATTGGTAGGTCGAGCTGGATCTGCAGGCGCCTCGTTCCCTCACCTCCCATTTTAATTTTTTTTTGAGTAGCGCCTTGGTCAGTGGAAGTAATGCCTCTGACCCAGACTGACTTGTTCAACCAACCGACTGACTGCAGGAGTTTTTCCTTGCTGCAAGGCCTCCTTTAATTCCCTGCCGACCTCCTTTAATTCTGTGACAGTTGTTTTTTTTATTGGTTATTGTGGCTGATGCCATGCAAATTATTGTGCTTCAAGGGTTAATGACAACGTTCTACATATTTTAGTCAAGGCTAGATTCTGTAGAAACTGATAGATTTTGCGTGGGTTAGGCCAGAATTAATTGACAGGTGGCGGTTTATGTGCCTCAGTCTCTACATGTCAGCATTTTTTTTTTATTTGGGAATAAAGGTATTGCTTCTTTATGGATTCTCATAGTTGGGTCGTGCACTAGTCAAATTCTGCCTTGAATTATTAGTTTAGTTTAGTTCTTAATTAATTAGTTGAATTAAATAACAAATTCTGAATTATAGTTTAGTTCTTGAGTTAAAGTTCACGTCAAATTTATGATTGCGATCAAGTGATTTATTTTGATAAGAAAATACCATAGGTGCAACATGTATAGGTAAGGTTATAGTGAAATATGTTGTTAGTATGAATTGTAGATGGGAGGTTTGTATTATTACAAAATAGCAATGTAAAAGTTAAAGTTGATGAAATGTCAAGGTAACGTTAACTCTGTTCTAGGGTAATGTTATTGCAGCGTAAGGCAAGGTGAGGGTAGTGTTAGATAATAGGGACGTTTTTATGGTATTTGTTTGCAACTAATTATAATAACCCATGCAATCCTTGACTATGTTCTAGGGAAATGATAATGCAATATAAAGCAATTGTAGTTTTATTATGAAAATAGTTAGTTAATTTGCAAAGTCTTTATTTATAAATGTAATGATGCTAGATTTTATGGTGATGTCATTGTGGTTTTATTATGAAAATAGTTAGTTAATTTGTAAAGTCTTTATATTACAAAATGTAATGATGCTAGTTTTTATGGTGATGTCATTGTAGTTTTATTATTGATACTAACATCTAAGAAGTAATGTGGATGTTATCTTATTGCAAGGTAAGTGAGGTAAATGTAATGTAGTTATTCATTCATGGTATGTTGTTGTAATAATTATGGTTATTGATAAACACATATCATGAAATGTCCTTGAAATTAAGTACGAGGAGTTACTATGGTTTAGTAAAGGGGGATTGAAATTAATTGATTTTTCATTATTTTAAGGTTGGACTTAGTAACCTGTCGAATGTTGGAATTGCCCAAACTCACAGTTGTATGATATCAGACTCTTCGATCTGTTAAAGCTAGTTGCTCTGTATATAAGTCTGTGTGTGTGATTATTTTCTGTGTAAAGAATCCAGTGCTGTATCAAGAGTCTCGGGCCCTTTAAAGGTAGGGTTTCCACTCTTGCGACACACCTGACAGAGATTACTAGTTTCTGCCTGAGTAGTCGGCCATGAGCCTATCTAACCTTCTCTCTCTCCGAAGCAGAGGAATAAGATTAAATGCCCTGATTTCCTGTGCAGAAATAGTAAAATCTACTATTATGGATTCTTCCTTATGTCTATGGTCGTTTAATGCTTGTCGTTACTTGTTGTGCACCTTATGTATTATTGTTGTGATCATCATGGTTGCGTCTTGTTAGTCATTGGGTGGAGACGTAGAGTCAAGTGTGTCTGTTTCCTTTCTACACGCGCGCACACACCTAAAAAAAAAATTAAAAAAAAATTGGCACCTGTTATCAGAGTTGTTGTCGTGAGTGTGGAGGACCTCACACTTTCTAGTCAAATAAGTGGAGTAACTGGATGAAAAACTGATAAAGAAAGCAAGATGTGATCAACATAAACTTACTATGATGGTCTCTCTTTGTTTACTTGATTTTTGTTGTTCTTTCATTTTCCTGGTTGTTTTTTATAGGAACCATCTCAATTGTTATTTCTTGACCTTCTTTAGTTAATATATCAATCACCTTCTTAAACCAATCTTCAATGTAATGTTTCATCAACACAACATTTATTTCATGCCTGATTTTGATATTAAATAATTCACCTTCCAAATATCCTATTTCATGAGAAATGTCATGTATTTCCTCCTCAATATCTCGATTTTTCATAGAATAATCATCAATCCAATTATCTATCTCTTCTTCATTATATTCAATTATGCCATAAAATTTCTCAGCTGATAACCCCTTTATTATCTCCACTTGTTCATCAAATTGTTCCTTTGTCATAAACATTGAATTGAGAATTAACTTAGGATATTGCACCTCGTTAGTGCTTCTTGCCAGATATATCTATGTGATTCTTCTGAATAATTCTTCTCTTTTCACTATGGATTTGTTGCATGCTTGGACAATGTTATTCAAATTCTTGATTTTTTCTTACCAACAGACATTCGACTGTTTAATTCGACTTGGAGAAGGTAGATCCTCTTCTCTCCTTTTCAATTATGTCATGTTTGAGACTTTTATCTGATATGGTAAAAAAACATATGTGTAGACCCTTATTCATTATTTAAATCAACTTGGAGATATTCATGAAAGGAATGTTCCCTTGAACCAAAAGAAACAATATTTTTTTATACCTCCCATGCTTCTAATATCAGTGACATTCTCGTTTTAATGTTTTTCTCTACATAAATTCATATCGATATGAGAAAACTAGAAGATCATTTTAATTTTATACCGAGTGTAGTTGGTTTAACCATTTTCAAAGGACTGGCCCAGATTGGAAGAGGCATCAAGGAAGTTTCCAATTCTCTAATCTTCTCCTTTAATTTGTCATTTTCAGCTTCTAAACCATCAATAGATTTGTCGAGTGCATCCTCGATTTCCCTATGGATTTTGGAAATCTAGGATGGTCACATATCCTTCAGGTTGACCTCTGAGCGGGACTTTCCCATTTTATTCTTCAGATCACTTCTTTCTACAATCAAGTTTTTAGACTCTTTATCAAAAACAACACTTTGAAAAGTGAAGGATTCTTCTTCATTAAAGGTCTCATTTCCAAAAACTTCCAACAAATAATTTTTTTGATCCATATTGTTCGTCTGTTCTATTGCAAGAAATACTTTCTCAATATTTTATTCCAGTTCCATATCCTCCAAAGAAAATATTTGGATGTGATTTTCTATAAGTTTATTTTCTTCCTCTTGCACTAATTTTTTCCTTTTCTTTCTCATGGGTAGCTTGTGTGAACTCTTAATTTTTCTAGGGGGAATATTCTTCTCTCCCCCTCCACTGGAACTAATTTTGACAACCTTTTTAACTAGGTGGGATGATGGACCATTTCTCCTGGATGCAGTATTGTTGGGAGTAAAAAATGGAGAATGAGCACTTCTTTCACTAGGACCTTTTCCCATTTTCTTGTAAAAATCATTACTGCTAAGTAATGTTTCTAGATCGTCAACATCGTGTAAAGGAGTTATTTGGATGTTAACCTCTTCATCTTCATTCAATATAGTTTGAATTAAAGAGTTACTAAAACCCATTGAAAAAATATGTCCAACAAATATTTTTTTTCAGATCAAAACCTTTGATCTTTTCAGCATACTTTAAATTCACATTGTTGAAATGATTTGCAAATTCGTCAATTTTATTTATATGTATGAACATGAAATCGTGAATCTTCCATGGTAGGGGAATGAACTATTTTTTCCTTGTTTCATGGAAAAAATGTAACCAGAAGTTATATTTCCTTTCCACCTCTGTAATAAATAGGTTTTCAGATACATGATACAGGAGAAAAGAAGGTTTCTCTTTCGAGAAAAATATCCTTATGACACTGTAATTCTCCATTTGTTTTATTGTCCCTTTTTTCTCTAAAAAAGGGGTAGCTTGATCAGATATCCTTGAAGTTTTTTCTCCCAACAACAACCTTTTGAAGACTAAAACAAAATTATTATAAACTTCCTAGAAAAACATAGGGGTCTTATGTCTCCATAATTCCTGATACCAAAAGGTAATTGGATCTGCTTCGCAATTACACCTCTTACTTATGGTTAAGTTTGGGAATTGACAACAATGCACAATAGAAAATATCATATAAGAGGCCATAACGAATTTTCTGTCCTTTTTATAGTGTGATAACTAGGACGAGATTTCGATAGAAATGTGTTTTCCCAAATAAACAAAGGCATGTTCTTGTACTGTAAAATACAAAATATATATAATCATGTAAGAGACAGAAGCAATTCTTTCCTGACCTATCAACCTAGTAAATAGCCATGCAATTTATCGATAACAGTTTTTAAAAGACTCAACCTAGATTCTAGTTATGTCTGTTGGGATAGATGCAAGATTCTCCAAATATTTTGGCAGGAGGTGAAGCCCATTTTTATGTTTCTTCAAGAATTCATTGTAATCTTCACCTTTGAAAGTAAGATTCGGCTCTAGAAGCTTTAACATCTTGCGAAAAACTTGAGGTCAAAGAGAAATCAGAGAATGATCTTGGAGATGTATAATTCTTTGGCTTGGCACGTACTTGTACACACACCATGCAACAAGTTCCTTACAATAAAAAACCTCAAGAACACACCTAGCACGAGAAATTACAGATGCCCAAATTACATATTTATGTGTAGGAGGAGAGGAATAATACAAATATTCTCTTGACCACTGGAAGCTCTGATCTTCATGACCAAAGATATTCAGAGTATCACCACAAAATTGTTGTCTAGATGATGTTGGCATATGTTGAAGAGACTATTTCTTCAGCTAGATAATAACCTCAAATAAATATTTTCGGAGAGATAATGATGATTTAATCTCTTGGAAAATGAAGATTTAATGAAATTTAATGAGTGATTCCTTGAGCATTTTTCCTTTAATGACAATCTTTTTGGAGCCAGCATAACAATTGTTAGCATTAAACAACACTTAATCTTTATTGGTAAAAGCAACAAAATGGTGGGGAAGAAAGAGAGAGATTTTGAATATAAAACTTTTCATGAACCCGCCAATATGGGAACCCGTGAACCTATGGTTGTATGATGATAAAAAATATACTAAGTGTAGAAATACGGTCAGTCAAAATTGCATGTGAGAGGAATAAAATACGTTGGAGCTTGGCAACTACGACAAGGTGAATGGTCAAAATGTAGATCACGAAACTTGGGGTGCAAAGTGAAGGTCACATAACTTGGAGGATGAGGAATTGAACCCGCGAACCTAAGGAATTGAAAAATGGCTAAGTGTAGTAGTGTAATTATGACATGAGCAAGTGGGTGGAGATGAAGGTCCGCCAACCCATGAATCCATGAGTCACTGAAATATGACTAGGTATAGTAACCAGAAAGAGCGAGAAGAAGGGATTAAAGAAAAAGGGAAATAAGGAGAGGTGTAGAAGAGGGAAAATAAATAGGGAAAATAGAATGTGGAAGGAATACAAGGAAGCACAAAATGATATCAACACTCATCTCAGAAAATATAAGTGGTGACTAATTGGACCTCTCTATACTTGACAATTTTTCCATATTGTCTACGAAGCACTCCCTTGTTCTTTTGTTTCCTCATGCCTCACAGTTTGTATTTATATTTCACTTCTCATTTTGCATGGTGTTTTCCATGTGTTTCATATAGTGTTTGGTCCTCTTTCCTTGTGGTTTTTCTTGGCAACCCCATATTTTGGTAGGTGTAAGGTTGGTGAATTGTTTAGTTCATGTCACTCATCTCAAGGAAGATGGAAACCCAAATTTAATTTTGTATCATCACTTCTTCCTTGTGTATGGGTAGGATTTCCAATTTGTTCTTGCAAATCATCTAAAACAATCTAAGTGGTGACAACCTAGACCTCTCCCTACTTGAAAATTTTTCCATGCTTTTACCAAGTGATCCATTGATGGTCACATTTCCTCCACTTTGTTGTTCGCCTCCATCTTATTCTTCTTGTAAATATGGTGTTTTCATTGTGTTTTTTTAGTGTTTGGTCTTATTTCCTCGTGGCATTTCTTGGAAACACCATGTTTTGGGTAGGTGTATGGATGCTCATTTATTCCATGCCACTTGTCTCAATCTTATTTTTTCCTTTGTCTTCTTCTTCTCATTCTACATGGTGTTTTCCTTGTGTGTTTTTAGTGTTTGTTATTATTTCCTTGTAGCTTGTCTTAGCAACCCCATATTGTTTGGTAGATATAAGGATGGTGAAACATTTATAACATTCCACTTGCTTCTACCTTGTTCCCCACCTTCATATTCCTCTTCTCATTTTGCATGGTTCTTTTCTTGTGTTTCATTTAATGTTTGATCGTATTGCCTTGTGTTTTGTCTTGGAAACACCCTCTTTCTAGTAGGTGTAAGGATTTTGGATTGTTTCTTTCATGACACTTGCATCCACATTACTTTTCTCCTTCATATTCCTCTTCTCCTTCCACATGGTAATTTAGTTTTGTTTCATTTAGTGTTTGTTCTACTTACCTTGTGGTTTGTCTTGGAAAACCTATATTTTTGGTAGGTGTAACATTAGTGGATCATTTATTCCATACCACTCATTTGAAGGAAGATGGAATCACCAATTTCATTTCTATTGGAAATATTGTTGTCATTGATTTCAAAGACAGGGGAGACTATGGATGTCTAAGATAAATATTACAGGCCTACATATGTCCAAAACAAAGATTTCAATATGGAGATTATTGAAAGTATTAATTTTGGATTTTTGATGGTCAATTTGGATACCCTGTCTTTAAAGGAATTTATACCCTACATACCTATCTCAAATGGGATCACAAGTTTATGGTTGGAAATAGTATTCTGAGACCTTCCCAAAAATATATGGCATTCGCTCTAACTCCTTAGGATTGTGGAGATATGATTTTTTCTGTCTAACATCCCAACGATAAAATTAAGGTCGTATTAGCCATTAGTTATAGGTCAGCCCTGAAAGTGGGAATACAATTATTATAAATATAATATAGTGTTATGAGGAAAATCTCTCTATGGCTAGGGGTAAACCACAACAGACGGAAATGACTGCAGAAATCAACTCTAGTCTCAAGTATGCTATATAAGAAAATATGATAACAAGACAAGATAAGATGCCTACCTCATCGAAACGTTCGGTGAAGTCCATTGTTGAGCAATTGACTCAAAGCAATATACCTGCAACTAGTCCTCAACAACCAAGCGATGCAAGCATATGGTGATAATATAGGATGTTAGCACATTCAATATAATAATTCATCAACATTCATAACAAATACGCCCATGGAATAATAATTCAAATACTTTCAATGTATTAATTAGACAAGAAAAGAGTATTTATATTAATATATAATCAGCATAAGTGAATGAGTTACATACTTCCCTGTCGACATGGTTTAGAATCGAGAAACTAAGTTCCTTCCAGCTGGGCTTCCACCACTTCAATCCTCCACCAAAGGCAAGCTCATATAAGAGAGATAATGAAGTTCTCAATTAGTAACGAAAGAGCTTGGGGGATAAATAATGTGTTTAGACTTAAAGGACAAAGAGATGCAGACTCAATGTGAAGCAAATAATTTCTCCAGAGTAAATTTTCTCTCAAAGTTGAATTCTTTCTCTCCTTTTCCATAGCTCAGATTTGGCCCATTTATAGCCTTCAAATGGAATTGAAGGGCCTATTTGGAACATTTCCAATATATGGAAGGAAAATAATCATTTATATCTAGACGTGACATGGAAAATCGACACCATTTTTCAATTTTGGGCACATTCCCCAATGTACGCAGGTTGTAGTGGTGCAACCTGTTATAACCCTATGTTTTATAGGATCAACTGGTGACTATAAATTTTTACTCTTGTTGTATTTTTGGTTGTAAATAATATTTCATTCTACAAATTATTTACAAAAGAAAAGAAAATAAAAGAAAAGAAAAAGAAAGAAAATAAAATAAAAGAGGGCATAAAATAAAAATAATAAGGCCCCATGCAATAAGGATGGCTTGATCCATACAGTCTAACCATGGTCAAGTCTTTTTGAATTTATGGTGATAGGATTAGTGAATAAAGCTTGGCTAAATTGTTTAATCTTAGCCAAGTAGATAGGTTTGTTAGTGAATAAATTTGATCAAACTATTTAAACTTGTTCAAATAGACCCAGGGTAGAGTAATTTTAAGCCCAACAACCTAATTTGGGTTAAATGTGTTAGGAAAATAGATTAGGACATATGTTAGTTGTTTTCCCTTCCAATAAAACAAGAATAAAGTTGGACGAGGTTATTTGTTTTGATGTTAGAAGGCTTTGTTATAACCCCTTAGTGGAAAAATGAAAGGAAACAACGCAAAAAACCCACAAAATGGCGTTGTCCTAAGTTTCTGCAATGAAATGTGATGCACGCTCCATGATTAAAGGGTGCGCCCAGATCAACAACTGAGCAAACAATGCCCAAATCTACAG
>SNQJ01S0023089.1:42363-65048 GCA_010110895.2 Picea sitchensis
GCCTTGGTACTACATTTTAATTAAAAATTTAACAACCTAGGATTAATGAAGAGATTTAGGGGCTCCTGCAACTGTCGGACCTTGACAAAACTAGTGACTGGTATCTCTACCATGATCACACAGAGATCAGAATCTATGGTTGTGAGCTTCCACCATATAAGATGCCCAAGTTCCTAACTGTCAATATATTCGCTCTGGAATATATCTGAAAGATGATAAACTCAAAAAATATTCACTTTGTGTCATTCAAAAGGAAACAACAATTGAGGATCAAGGGACATAGGATCTTTCATCTGCAATAGCAGAGCGACAGGAGAAGAAGCAAACAATCTATTATTGGAGATGAAGTTCAAGCAAAGTTTCTCATGGCATTACAATCCATCTGGTGTCATTGCAGAAACCAGACTAAGGAATAAAAACTCTCCATGTGCTCATGTTCCCAAACCAGAAATGGAAAAGTTCATGAACTAGACCGAGTGGGAAGAGAACACTTTGACAGATACCAATCAACACCCCCTTCATCTAGTATTTCACCAACTAATACTCCTCATGCGCCAATAGAGAAAAGACCCAGGAAAGAGGTATCTCCCTTGGCCACTGAAGTCTTAGCAGATGACTTCCAGGTTTATAGAAAAAGGCCCAAGACCAGTCATACACCTAACAGGTCTGGTGGAGAAGAGACTCAGTCTACTACAGTCATGGAAGGTGAGCATTCTCCATTTTCCTTAGGAATCTAGTAGACAATGTCCATCTCCTCATCAAAGAAGTAGGGTGATACAACATTAATAACCAGAGCTACACAGGATCCTGCAGGACTGAACCTCTTTGAGAAATACAACCTAATTAAGAAGAAAAATGAGATGCTGACAAATAGTACCTATGCCCCATTTTGGAAACAAACATCCATAGCCCAGCATCGATACCTATCTGTTTTTGATAAAAAGAAGGGGAGAATGCACATGGCCTACTTGCAAGCACAGGTACTATTGGGCCTGAGATATGATCAGTTTTATGACAGTAATTAGATACTTTTGTCGAATGTACGTATGTGTTTTTCATGTTTTGGAGAATCGTTTTGAAGAATTTTGTGCCAAAACGATATGATCTACACCAGGTATGCATAATTTTTATTTTATATTGATCTTGAGTATTATTAATTACATTTTTATGTTTACAAGGATCTAATTCATGTTTTGTGCTGTTACAGGGAAAAATCGCATCACATTTCTACTTCCAGCACTCAGTCTGGCACTCCATCCGGTACTCGATCCAATACCCGGTCCGAGACTCTCTCAAGAACTGCGTCTTGCACAAAAACGGTGGGAAATTTGGTGGTTATGGTATTGGTAGACAGTGGTGAGTGAATCAAGAACATGGGTTTTGTTCGTGCTTATCCCCTCTAGCTACTGAACTCTTGACAACTCAGTTTAGGTTGTTGAGCAGGGCGATTATTGGCTCTCTCTATTTTGGCAGTTAGGGAACCATTAATGTAATTTGTCATTTTTAGAAGTGGTTCAACCCTCCTGTGGTCGACCACTTGGTCTGTAAATATTATAAATACCACCATGGTGGTCATACAATAGCTAAGGAGCATTAGACAAAGTAGAGGATAGAGATAAAAACATTGTACTCTGTTTTTGCATTTTTCAATTATCAAAATTGTATACGACTACATTTTTCAAGTTTTAATGGTGAAATCGTTTTTCTGAGCTCGTGGTGTGCATTTGAGAAGTGAACACGACTTGTTGGGGGGGCCACCAGCAATCTGGTAACTATTCTTTATGTTTTTTATGCATTTTATAGTTTAGTTGTTCTCTTTATTTCTTGTACATGCATTATCATTTTGTTAATTAATTTGTTGTTGTAGTTTAATTGCTTTAACTCTCTTTTGCAGGATAGTATGAAGGATTGTGTTACCATGCATTGATTTTATAATTAGGAACGAGTTTGCAAACTCATACACTAACCCTGTGTGCAATTAGATGTTAGATTGAATTTTATTTATGCTTTTAAAATCAAATTTAAAACAGAAGTTAAAACAGAGTAGAACACAGTTTTATTTCATGCTTTCTTTAACCAAGGCTTCGGTGGATGGATAGGGTTAGTTTTAGTTTTTATTGCCTATTTAATTGTCATTTAGATTTTTCTAACTAGTTGTTAATTAGTTTATTCATTAGTTTACTTTCCATATGCTAGAACCATGTTTTAATTTTTGTTTTTAAGCATTTTCTTTCTTGCACTTTGAATTCTTAAGATAGATATAACATAGTTTGACTTTATGCAGTTCCTTTCCTAGAATTAGATTGCAATTATATTTCTTAGTTAATGGTTGAGTTTAATTATGAAGTTTGTTTAGATAGCATAGAAGTACAATTATGATCTCGTTATATTGTTGATGGTTAATTCATGAATATGCAAGGTAATTAACATTGTTTCTGTAATGGCTAAATTCTCATTGGATTGTTTAATCCATACCTTTCACTTTGCTATTGAGATCAGTATTGAGCTTATACCGCTTGAATTATTTTTTTTGTCAAGTGCCATCGAGATATTATAAGACACTGAAGACATTCACACAACCACCAACATTATATTTGAGTTTTCATAGCTTAAAATATAGTTTCTTGATTTCATAGGTTAAAAGATAGTTTTCTTGCTTTCATAGATTAAAAGATATAGTTTCCTTCTTTCATAGATCAGAAGATATAGTTTATTTCTTTCATAGCTTAGAAGATATTTTTATTGTTGTTGTAGGATGGATAGTCTTTTGTTTTAATAGATTAAAGAGTAGTTTTTCTTATCATAGATTAAAGGTTAGTTGTTAGTCCTTCTTGCTTTCAATTAAATAGATTTCCTTTTATGAATTAGAAATAGTTTTGAAGTTTGAATTAAGAATATAGTCCACTTGCCTCTTAGGCTAGATAGTTGTTCAATGAGAAGTTTTTACTTGCAGTAGAAGTTATCTTAGAGTAGTTAGTTGTTTACTTGCTTTAATACGTTAGCTAGTTGTTTTGCTTACTTGCTTACTTGCTTTAATAGGTTAGTGTTGTTTTAATTTAATAGGTTAGATAGTTGTTTTTCTTACTTTCTTATTTTCTTTAATAGAATAGTTGTATGCTTGTTTATTTCCTTCCATAGGGTAGTTGTGCATTGAATTTAGGTTGGCAAGTTAAAGTAGTTTTCTTTTGTTATTTGCTTATTGTTATAGTTGCTTTTTTCTTATTGTTATGAACTAGTTTTCTTCAAGTAGGGTTTTTACTTGCTTTCTTAGAACTATCCATCGATCTTTGGCCCAAAAGTACTTAGGTTACATAGTTTCAAGTTTCTTAGTAGGTTTTGCTCATTAGATTGCTTTTCTTGAATATATTAGCCTTTAGATATCCACTTCCTTAGTTAGACTATACTACTACCAGCCCTTCTACCTTTGGCATATATTTTTCTACAACTCTAAGTTTACTTACCCCGGGTTGACAATTTAATTGAGGGTTTTTAGTGTGTTTTTAGTGCATATACAACACCCATCATTTTTGGCGCCATTGTCAGGGATAAAAGAGGAGTTAATCTAACCCCCCTCTCAAAATAGTAAAGACCTATTGTTAATTCACGGCACGAGGACGTGCCATATATTCATTCTGGGGGGAGTTTCCTGAGCTAAAAAAATCCTAAGCACCACCCATTTGTATAGCAAAACCCATGAGAAGAGAAAGTAGGATTTCTGTCAAAATTCTATCATGTTGTCTTTATACAATGTATTGGGATATTATATCAGCAGTTGTTTTTATTCTAAATTATATACTGCTAAGATAATTGTGTGTGTTATAATCTTATTGTGCATTTTTATGTTTATGCTTTAGAAGACTTTGTATTTTTAATTGGTTCTTTGTGACAATTACAAATCAATAACACATTGTTAAACTCACTACAGATATGTGTTACACACCTATGAACAGAGGAACAAGGTTAAGTGGCTCTGTATTAGGCTAGGTATTTAACTCAGTGTGGTTTTGATTTGGATTTTTCTGGATGAGAAACTAGGTCTAGGGAGCTAGGCCAGGGTTTCCAAAAGATGAGTTGCAAAGATAGAATGGGGCAAGATAAGTATACTCATTAGCATTTAGGATTTGTCATTGTATATAGGGTAGATGCGACAAGTTCAACATGGGAATGAGATCATGAATCCATTCATAAGAATAAGATATAACATAACATGATAATTTCATCCAAAACAGTGCAAATAACTTTTAAACAATCGTAGGAAAGCATGGAGGTGGCAACAAATTGTAGTAGAAGAGAAACAAGTTTTGGAGGCCTTCCTCGATGAGTTATTTAATGAAAAAGTTATGAATGGAAATATGAATATGTACTCTACACTCTGGATTCACTAATCCAAGAAAAAATATACATATAACCCCTTCACAATTGATTTGGAAGCAAACTTTCCAAAAGTCCAACAACTGTGACAGAAGCGCAACAGAAAAATAGGGGTCAAATATGGGGCTATAACTTTTTAACCATAACACAGTTTACAAAAATATGAGATTTTTTTGTAGATAAGGTTGTTCTTAAGATACAATTCGCTCATTTTTGTGAAATCCATTCCCATGCACTTGGAATATGTTCCACAACATAATGACTAAAACAGGAAATTAAATTGGAGAATTTGATTTTCTGAGATGGGCCTCCAAGAAAGTTGAATATCTCCCACTGTATGCTACTTATTTAAATATGGAAGGAGGTTATTATTATTTGGTATGTCCTTAGAAACAAACTCCTTTGGTTTTCAAAAATTCATCTTTATTTGGTCAAAAACCAGTTTTGAAAATAATGACTAAAACAGGTTAAATTGGAAAATTTTATTGTCTGAAATAGGTCTCCAAGAAAGTTGAATATCTCCCAATATATGATAACTGCATAAAAAATGAAAGAGGTTATTGTGATTTGGTATGTCATTATAAATAATCTCCTTTTGTTTTCCAAAATTCATATGTATGTGGTCAAAAACATCTTTTTAAAATGATGACCAAAAACAGAGTCAAAAGTGCAGCGTGGTCTTGTAGAAAAATTTTTGTGACTTTTCCTGGTCTATTTTCTGATGTAGTAGTTCCTGGCCATGTGTCTCTGAAGCTTGATGTCCATGTTGGTTTTTTTCAGGAGCATCTCCAGGTGTTCATTGACTCTTCCAAGACAATACTCTCTATCCTTTTCAAATATTGTGGCAATGGTGCCTTCAATGTCCTGTTGACATAGTGAAGGTAGATACTATGTTTTTTAAGCTTTCCATTTTCGATTGTTAGCCCACTTTCAGTTCAATAAACAATCAAATTTTCCCTTATAATTTTTAAAGAGATTGCATAAGATGCCTCTCAAGTGAGGAAGAATGTAACCAACCCCCACAACAACCTCTTTCACCATGACCTTATCAAACTCCTTGTTTTAGCCGAATTGAAAAAAACAGGGGCAAACTTGAGATGCATTCATTTATCAATTTGTAAAACGTCACCTAACAATCAAGACTAGCAAAAATACATCAGATCTAAGGACTATTTATCCATCCAAACCCGACTATTCAAGGAATCCAAACCCTCTTGCACAATCCATTTCTTTACGTGAACACAAATCCAAGTAGATTGTTGAAATCCAACCACAACCTTAGAGCACAACTGAAACAACACAAGAGGCATAAGGAAAAGTCTTCATGACAATATGGAGAAGCTTCCAAAGCTGATCCTTCTCATCAAGCTTAGTCATGAGGGATAATTTCATTTTGTTTGCAGTGGGACCTACAAAATCTTAAGTGTGGGGGTAATGTTGGGCCCGAGATATGATCAGTTTTATGATAGTAATTAGATACTTTTACTGAATGTACATATGTGTTTTCCTTTTGGAGAATCTTTTTGAAGAATTTTGTGCCAAAATGATATGATATACACTAGGTATTCATAATTCATATTTTATATTGATCTTGAGTATAACTCATTACATTTTTATGTTTCCAAGGATCTAATTCACGTTTTCTGGTGTTACAGGGAAAAATCACATCACGTTTTTTATTCCAACACTCAGTCTGACACTCCATTCGGTACTCGATATGGTACTCGGTCTGGCACTCTATCCAGCACTGCGTCTTGCAAAAACACGGTGGGAGATTTGGCGTTTATGGTATTGGCGGCCAGTGGTGGGCGAATTAGGAACATGGGTTTTTTTCATGCTTATCCCCTCCAGCTACTGAACTCTTGACAACTCAGTTTAGGTTGTTGAGCAGGGCGATTCTTGGCTCGCTCTATTTCGGTAGTTAGGGCACCATTAATGTAATTTTCCATTTTTATAAATGGTTCAACCCTCCTGTGGTTGACCACTTGGTCTGTAAATATTATAAATACCACAGCGGTTGTCATACAATAGTTAAGGAACAATAGACAAAGTAGAGGATAGAGATAAAAACGTTTTCCTCTGTTTTTTGCATTTTTCAATTGCTAGAATTGTGTAAGACTGTGTTTTTTCAAGTTTTAATGGTGAAATCATTTTGTTGAGCCCGTGGTGTGCATTTGAGAAGTGACCACGATTTGTTGGGGGGGGGGCACCAGTAGTCTGGTAACTGTTCTTTATGTTGTTTATGCATTTTATAGTTTAGTTGCTCTTTTTATTTCCCGTACATGCATTGTCATTTTGTTAATTAGTTTGTTGTTGTAGTTTAATTGCTTTAACTCTCTTTTGCAGGTTAGTATGAAGCATTGTGTGAGCATGTATTGATTTTATAATTAGAAACGAGTTTGCAAACTCATACACTAACCCCATGTGTAATTAGATGTTAGATTGAATTTTATTTATGCTTTTAAAATCAAATTTAAAATAGAAGTTAAAACAGAGTAGAACAAAGTTTTATTTCACGCTTTCTTTAACCAAGGCTTCGGTGGATGGATAAGGTTAGTTTCAGTTTTTATTGCCTATTTAATTGTCATTTACATTTTGCTAACTATTTGTTAATTAGTTTATTCATTAGTTTACTTGCCATATGCTAGAACCATGTTTTAATTTTTATTTTTAAGCATTTTCTTTCTTGCACTTTGAATTGTTAAGATAGATATAGCATAGTTTGACTTTATGCAGTTCCTTTCCTAGAATTAGATTGCAATTATATTTCTTAGTTAATGGTTGAGTTTAATTATGAAGTTTGTTTACATAGCATAGAAGTACAATTATGATCTCATTATATTGTTAATGGTTAATTCATGAATATGCAAGGTAATTAACATTGTTTCTGTAATGGCTAAATTCTCATTGGACTGTTTAATCCATAGCTTTCACTTTTCTATTGAGATCATTATTCAGCTTATACCACTTGAATTATCTTTTGTTGTCAAGTGTCATCGAGATATTATAAGACAATGAAGACATACACACAACCACCAACATTATATTTGAGTTTTCATAGATTAAAATATAGTTTCATGTTTTCATAGGTTAAAAGATAGTTTTCCTGCTTTCATAGATTAAAAGATATAGTTTCCTTCTTTCATAGATCAGAAGATATAGTTTCTTGATTTCATAGCTTAGAAGATAGTTTTATTGTTGTTGTAGGATATATAGTCTTTTGTTTTAATAGATTAAAGAGTAGTTTTTATTATCATAGATTAAAGGTTAGTTGTTTGTACTTCTTGCTTTCAATTAAATAGATTTCCTTTTATGAATTGGAAATAGTTTTGAAGTTTGAATTAAGAATATAGTCCACTTGCCTCTTAGGCTAGATAGTTGTTCAATGAGAAGTTTTTACTTGTAGTAGAAGTTATCTTAGAGTAGTTAGTTGTTTACTTGATTTAATAGGTTAGCTAATTGTTTTGTTTACTTGTTTACTTGCCTTAATAGGTTAGTTAGTTGTTTTACTTTAATAGGTTAGTTAGTTTTTTTTCTTACTTGCTTATTTGCTTTAATAGAATAGTTGTCTGCTTGTTTATTTACTTGCTTTCATAGGGTAGTTGCTCATTGAATTTAGGTTGGCAAGTTAACGTAGTTTTCTTTTGTTATTTGCTTATTGTTCTAGTTTCTTTTGCTTATTGTTATGAACTAGTTTGCTTCAAGTATGGTTTTTACTTTCTTTCCTAGAACTATCCATCGATCCTTGGCCCAAAATTACTTAGGTTACATAGTTTCAAGTTTCTTAGTAGGGTTTTCTCATTAGATAGATTTTCTTAAATAGATTAGCCTTTAGATATCCACTTCCTTAGTTAGGTTATACTACTACCAGCCCTTCTACCTTTGGCATATATTTTTCTACAACTCTAAGTTTACTTACCCCAGGTTGACAATTTAATTGAGGGTTTTTAGTGTGTTTTTAGTGCACATACAACACCCATCAGGTACCTCAGCCCAAAAAAATTTCTGATTATAAAAGGGAAACTTTCAAGTTTGATATTGCAGAAGTGCACCCGACTGATCAGATGGAACTACACAGACAGAATGGAGAAATTATTTTCTCCACCTTAGTGAACACCTCCACGACCGCAACAAATCTACAGGTTTTGTTGAAAAATGTCCAGACTCAGCTGAAGCTGGAGAAGGTGTCATCGTTGGCAAAGGATAACAAAATTAATTCCCTGGAAGAACTCATGCTCAAAATTGGGTATGATCCGACCAATATCAAAGAATCTGAAGAGATTATCAAAAAGAAGAATTTTGACATAGCCACCCTGAGGAAATAATTAAAAATATATTTTGTTGAAGAAACACAAGCTAAATAGATGGCCGAAACTAAAGGCTAGAAAGAGGAGATGTTGAAGTTGAGCATGGAGTAGAATGCTCAAATCAAAGAAATGGAAGCCTGGATGGACAAGCTAGTCAAGGAGAAGGATAATAATGTACCAACGGAAGTCTTACCATTGAATGTAGTCCCGATCATAGGAGTTAGTGTAGCAACGACAACCTCAACTGCGACAAGAGAAATTCCAGCAGCAACATCAGTGACAGACCCAAATGCAGCAGACCAATTGGAAAAGGAAATGGAAGATATGACTCTGCAAGGGGCAGAAATCAAAAACTTGCAAGAAGAGATTCAAAATATCCAAAAGTTGAATTCCACATTTGAGGCCAGTTACAATATGGAGAGGCATAAGTCAAAGAAGCTCAAACAAGAACTGCGACAGCTACAGAAAGAAACGGTCATGGCTAAGACCCTGTCAGAGGCTAAAGAAAACATTTGTTGGACATCTGTCAATCACTGATAGAGATTTTTCCCCTGATACAAATCATGTTTTAACAACATGATCTAGTGTAGAGATCCAAATAGTCCATCGACAAGATAAAGGGAGAATTGGGAGAAATGCCTACAGAGGCCCATGAGATAATCAAATTCTTAAATTCTAAATCAAAAGAAGAGTTGGAAGCCCTACAAATTGAGGACAGGACTGGAACAATTCTTGAAGTTAAGAGAGTCTTGACCAATAAGGGACTAATGTTGCAACTCGAGGAGATATTTCAGGCAATGGATGCTGCAATACAAAGGTTTTTCAACAAAACTGAAGCTTTGTAGAAGAAAGCTCTCCCAAGCCTTTTTGTGATCAACAATAAGATGATTACTCTCTCATATTATAAACAGAAGATTCTCACAGTGGTGAAGGATGGGTCCAAGTTCGTAGGCATAAAGGGAAGTATCACAGGCAAATCCTTCTTGGAAACTCTGAGATTGGACTTGAATATTCAACAAGAGATAAAGTATCTTTTCATCACCAAACCCACTTTCACTAAGTACACAGAGACGGACGAGGTGTACCGAAGGCTTCTCAAAGTCAACATTCCCAGTCAACAGAGATGGGATGACCTATGTGACTTGATTGAATAGAAGATGATGTGGATGTACAAATCAGCACATCGAGTAGTCAAAGTCAAGTTGATGACTCACAAACAACATTTCTGAAATCAACTCAAAGAATCTAACAGATCATTAGCAGTTCCTATAATTTTATATTTTTTTAGATAGGTAGTTAGATTTGGATTCTACCACATCTTTATCATTAATGATAGGACCGAATTGTAATTTATTTTCTATAAATACTTCAAACTTTGAAGTATTTAGGGTTGATCTTTACACCCAAGCAAGCTGTAAACTGTAATATTTTTTGAAGATATCTAACAATAATAAAAAGGGATGATTCACAAGATACTTGTGTGTTAACGGCTGGTGATGTTTACTCCTCTTCATTGAATGGTTTATCTTTCTTCGTTGTCATTTTGTTTTCCACATCTGATCATTTAAAAGAAGTTAAAGTTGCAGAATTTATCTTCGTATACTTTCTTTTTTGGATTTTAAAGATCTCAATGTTTGTCTTCTGATATTTTGATAAAGAAATTCTTGAATTCTTCTTTATTATAGTTGATTATCTCATCTATTTCTACTATCCATCACTTTAAATTATAAAGGATCCAACATTGGCATTATCTTGCCCTATGAAGAAACCTTATAAAATCTGTTCTCAGATCACAAAACTTAACACAGAGATGATAGCCCAATGGATGCATAAGAAATATTTCAGCCATTTTTTAAAACAAAACTACACAGTCCTATTTATTTAACTAGCCTAATATCTGAAACTTGAAACATATCTAAATCTTACAAAGAGATCCCTCTCTAAAACTAGAAGGGATAGATCCCAGTTTCGAAGCGGTTGGATAAAGTTACCTCTGATAAATTTATTTTACCTCCCGACAACCTCTGGGAATTTATAGAGCGATAACATAGTGGAAACCATATTTGGGGAACTGAACAAACTTTTATCCTATGATTTATTTTCCCTAGATAAAGAAAACTTTATTTATGAATGAATCCTAAAATCTAATTTATAAAGAGATAATGTTAAGAGGTTGTTAAAGTTTATATATATTAGTTTAGATTTATTAAAAAAATAAAAATTATGGCTCCTAAAAATGTTTACACTAGGTCTCACCCCAATCCAGAACCTGCGATAGCAGTAGACGATCCAGAAAAGTTACTCAAAAAAAAACACTGTAGAAGGTTTTGGGAGTCACAGTCCTCTTCATAGGTCCAATTCTCTCCTAGAGAAGTTAGTTTCCATCCAGGATCTCAAGTTTGACATATCCTTTGAACAAAGCCTTTTTAGAACCAAATCCAATAGCTTTGTAAGTGAGACAATCCTAGATCAAACCATCCTGCAACCTAAAACCCCCGAAACACTTTCTCCCATAATAGAATTTGATCAATGCTTCCTCCAAGAATTTGACAAGTTAGAAGAGCTAGTAGAAAATCTTGATCATGCATTGTGCCAAGCTCATTTTCAATAATCTGTAGAACTTTCTTCCCTAACTATTGCGGCAGCCTCCATCAAACATCAAATAATTCACTCCACATCCACTAGCCCTACCTATTCTACTTCGTCTGTTACTTCCCCTCCAATCACACAAGTTGTTGTTTAGCCTCATCCACCAATCATGGCAGCAAGATATTGTCCCTTGGTGTTGGTTTCTCCTTTACATGCCATGCCTCGAGACTATGAAACAAGACTTCCTCAATTTGATGGTACTGGTCCTATGAATGCACAACAACATGTTGATAAGATGAATGATTATTTTGATTTGCAGGAAGTTGATTAGGCAGACGTCCAGATGAGGCTTTTTGCATAGAGTTTGACAGGAGAAGTCAAAAAATGGTCCAAAGCGCTACGCCCTATTACCATAGTTGGCATTTCTTCTTTCCAACATATTTTCCTTGATAGATGGGAGGTAAAGAAAAATCCTCTCCATATTTTTATCAGAATATGAGAATATCAAACAGAATAAAGGGGAAACAATGCAGGATTACTTCATCTGTTTCAACAATCTTTATAACGCAATTCTAGCTGATATTAAACCCCCACAAGATTTGTCTTTAATCAAGTTCCTTGATGTATTTGATGCTAGTATGTCACATCAACTAAGGGAAAGGAATTATGTCACTCTAGAAGACATGCAGAAAGGTACAGTAAGCATAGAAGCAAATCTACCAGCCATAAGAGCCAGGCAAAGAGCAGAGAGAAGGGTTACAATCAAAGAAGATCCTTCCATGTCTTATTCAGATGCTAAACTAGATTTCATTGTTATAACTATGGAGAGAATGATGGAAATATTAACCATCCCTGATAGGAATCCACCCCAAGAAAACCAACCTGCCCCTCAGATCAGAAATCCAAACTTCAGAAAGAACCCTCCCCGGATCATACAGAGAGATCAGAGAGATTCGAGAGATCAAAGAGATCAAAGGGGGTCAGATCAGCAGATTAGACCACCTATTTAGGAGAACTACGTTGATTATGGGGAGGAGGTAATCGATGAGTTGGATGATACTCACATAAACCTCATGGGTGTTCATGATGCTGACTCCATTTTTATTACTCAAGAAGAAAAGGAGATTTTTCTCCTCTCACAAACAAAGGTGAATGAGGAGGAAGAGGAAACATAATAGCATTCCTTTGAGAATGCTATAATGGAGGTGCATAGACAATACAACTTAAAAAGTAAGAATACTAACGACAATCCTACAAATAAGGCTATTGAAATGAAGAAAATGACTGAGGCCAAGAAAACCTTAGATACTTCTCTCAATAAAGTCCCTGAGAAGAATAATGTTGAATCTTTTGCGAAGAAAAACACTGAAATTTCGCAAAGATCAAATAAAACCGAGCTTGCATCTACTATTCAGCCAAATACTTCTGCCCAAAGAAGAATGACATAAAAACCAGAAGTACAGAGCCAAAGAAAGACTTCCACTACTTTCAGCCTAGAAGGGGAACTAACCAAATTGAAAATTCCTATTCCCCTGTCTGAACTGATGAGCAGAACCGCTTATAGGTCACGAGTGATTAAAGAATTAAGCATTGAGCCAAAGATAGGTACAAAGGCATTGAATATTGGATCAGGAATGCACTCAGACAATGTAAATCTTACTGATGATCAGCCCGAGTTGTTGTTCGGTTCTGAAGTAGATGGACAAACTGCTAATAATGTTTCTCCCCCTTTCTATATTAGTCTGAATATCCATGACAAAATATTACATAATGCTATGCTTGATTATGGAACCTCTCACAACCTAATGCCCAAATATGTGATGGAGAAGTCAAAGCTTGATGTCACTACACCCTACAAGGATTTGCATTCTTTTGACTCTAGCAAGGTCAAATGTATAGGGATAATTAAAGATTTATGTATCACCCTAGCTCAAATCCCAACAAAAATTATGGTGATGGATATCATGGTTGCAGACATTCCCCCGAAATATGGTATGCTGTTATCTAGATCTTGTGGAGCTAAGATGAAAGGAAATTTGCAGCTAGATATGTCTTATGCTACCATCACGGTATTTGGAAAATAGAGAATACTGTACAGAGAGACTCTGATGAAGTATATGGTCAGTAGTCAATAAAAACCACATAACTACCCATTATACTCTGCACACTTTGATCTGGATTCAATCATATTGTACAATGATGGTGACCTGGATAATCGAATTGCTTAGTTGGAAGATGATGCACCTAACATGAAAGAAGATAAAGCAATCATTGAGGTAAAGAACACTACAACAACAGAGAGTGATGAACTACCAATAGATTTATGGAGTATGTATTTTGATGGAGCTATGAGAAAAGAGGGAGTTGGAGCTGAAGTTTGGTTGCATAATCACAAATCAAGGTATTCAGAAAGCCACTCTTACAAACTGAATTTCCAATGCACTAACAACATAGCTGAGTATGAAGGTTTGATGCTCGCCTGAAACTACTGAAGAAGGTTGGTGCCAAAAATATTATGGTAAGAGGTGATTTTGAACTGGTCATAAAACAAATTAAAGGTGAATATTCAGCTAAGTATCCTAGACTCAGAGCCTATAGAAATGTTGTTTCATATTTTTTAGAATGTTTTACTGAAATCGACTTGCAGGTAATGCCCAGAGACTAGAACATATTGGCAGACGGATTAGCTACGTCAGTAGCTACATGAAAAATGCCTTTCAAACCAAATCACCAATACATAGTAGAGGTGAAGTGTGGACCAACCGTCCCAAGTAACATCAGATACTGGAAGGTATTTGGAAATGATGATCAAATTGAAGACTTTCTGCAGTGTAAGAATAATTTTGAATGTACAATATAGATTTAGAGAATTTTGATGAAAATGTAAATAAAACATTTTTTGAAAATTATAGTGTAAATAAAGTAGATTTAGATGAAGTGGATAAAAATGATGAAGACTCTGATGTTTTTCATTTGAAAAGCAATGTTTTACCTAGAGGTTTGGTCCCGTTAGAAGACCTATTTGATTTTAACGATGTAGCAAAAAAGCCCAAAATTGAAGGTAGTGTTAAAGAGGTCAAAGAGTGTAACATAGGAACAGAGGAAAAACCCAAGATGATAAAAATTTCCAAATATTTACCCCCTGAGAAAAAACACAAATGCATTGAACTTTTTAAGGAATATGTTGATGTGTTTGCTTGGGGTTATGAGGATTTAAAATCTTATGACACAAGTATCATACAACATAGAATTCCAATAAAAGAAAAAAAAAAACCTTTTAGGCAAAAATGTAGGAGAATCAATCCCAAGTTACTCCCCCTAATAGAAAAGTAAATAAAAAGATGTATGATGCCAAAATTATAGTCCACTTGAGATTTTTCAAATGGGTTTATAATGTGGTCCCTACCAGAAAAAAGACTAGTGAAATCAAGCTTTGCATTGATTTCAGAAACCTGAATAAGGTTTCCCTCAAAGACAACTACCCTTTGCCTAAAATGGACCACATATTACAAAAGGTAGTTGAGGCTAGTAGGATCTCCTTACTATATGGTTTCTTGGGTTATAACCAAGTCCTTGTCCACCCAGATGACCAAGAGAAAACAAGCTTCACCAGACCCTAGGGAACTTTCATGTATGTGAAAATTCCCTTTGGTTTGATTAATGTTGGTGCCACTTTCCAAATAGCAATGGATATTGCTTTTGTGGATGAGCTTGGAAGGTTTATAGTCATATATCTTGATGACATGACTGTCTACTCCAAATATGACGAGGAACATTTACAACATCTCATACGAGTGTTTGAGAAGTGCAAAAAATTTGGGATTTCATTGAATCCCAAGAAGACCCTTTTTTGTTTAGAGGAAGGCAATATGTTGGGGCACATAATCTCTAAAGATGGAATTAAAATAGACCCCAGCAGAATAGAGGCCATCCAGAAACTGGAACACCCTAGGAACATCAAAGAATTGCAATCATTCATTGGAAAAATAAATTTCCTAAGAATATTCATACCCAACTTGGTCAAACTTCTCAGGAACATCACAAATATGATGAAAAAAGACACCAAGATAATATGTAACACTGAGTCTAAACATTCATTTGAGAAAGTGAAACATACACTCACACAAGCCCCAGTTTTGATCAGTCCAGATTACACCAAATATTTCCTTTTGTTCTCTTTTTCATATGAACACACCATCACAGCAGTACTATTACATAAGAATAGTGAAGGGTATGAGCAACCCATAGCCTTTTTCAGCAAATATTTGAGATATGTTGCGTTGAACTATAACATAATGGAGAAACAAGATTTTTCCCTGGTAAAGGCCATAAAATATTTTAGGGTCTATATTATCCATTCTCACACAATTGCCTATGTTCCAAATGTAGTGGTAAAGGATATCCTGACTCAGGATAATCCAGATGGTAGGAGAGGAAAGTGGATTGTTGTTATTTTAGAATATGATATAGAAATAAACCCACTAAACTGATCAAAGATCAAGGTTTGGCCAAACTAATGGCTGAATCCAATTTTCATGCTTTAGACATTAATTTTTTGGTTGCAGGTGACAAACAGGAAGAGAAAGCGACTCCAAATGTAAAAGAGGTATTCTTAAACTCTCCTTGGTACAAAAACCTCTTTTTTGTACTTCATAACTTACAAGATCCTCCTAGTCTAACTAAGACCAAAGCTAGATTTATTAAACTAAAAGCATTGAAATATTGTATGCTAGATGGAAACCTTTATTGGAAAGACCCTAGAGGTATTTTTCTTAATTTCCTATTGAAGGATGAAGCTGACAGGGTATTGAAGGATTTCCATGCAGGGGACTGTGGTGGGCATCTAAGTTGGAATACCACAACTAACAAGATTCTCAGAGATAGTTTTTACTAGCCCACATTGTTTGCTGATGTGCATCAGAAAGTCACCTCTTGCCACAAATGCATGGTTTTCGAAGGTAAAAGGAAGCTTCTTCCTCTACCCATGAAACCCATCTCGGTTGAAGCTCCATTCCAACAATCGGGTTTAGAATTTATTGGAGAGATACATCCACCCTCTTTGGGCCAACATAAGTGGATCCTCATAGCCACAAACTACTTCAAGAAGTGGATCAAAGTTTTAAAATGCAAGCAAGCCACTGACTCTATTATCATTAAATTTTTGGAAACTAATATTTTGTCTCTCTTTGGATGCCCTAGGAAAATTGTAGTTGACAATGCAGTGGCCTTCGGATCCAAAAGACTTATAGATTTTTGTATCCAGTACCGCATTATTTTGGGATACTCAACATCTTATTACCCTCGGGGAAATGGGCTGGCTGAGTCCTCAAATAAAATTCTAGTGAATATCATTAAGAAAATGCTACAAGAGAACAAGAATTCCTGGCATAATAAGTTAGTTCATGCACTCTAGGCTGATAGACTAAGCACCAAAAGATCAATTGGTATGTCCCCATACCAGTTGGTATATGGTACTGAGGCAATGTTTCCTTCTTCTTTGGGGGTCCCTGTTATGAAACTATTGCAAGAAGTGAAAGCAGAGCTAAATGACACCCAAAGAAGAATAAATCAGATGATCCAATTGCAGCAGTCCAGAGAAGAAGTGTATAATAAGACTCAGGTTATCTAGGAAGGTATCAAAAAGATTTATGGCAAGAGAACTAAAGAGGATGATTTTGAGTTGAGTGATTTGGTGCTGAAGTGGGATTCTAGAAATGAGGATAAGGGTAAACATTTAAAGTTTGATAACTTGTGAAAAGGCCCTTACATCATTCAGGCATTTATAGGAAATAACACATTTTATCTCAAAGACAGTGATGGAACAAACTTTCCAGGTGGATCTGTAAATGGCAGGATGTTGAAGCATTACTTACCACCCCAATAAAGATCTTAGTAATCCATTTCCACTGTCCAAACCATTTCTTTTACATTCATGTTGTGTGTGGGTGATGTTGATCAGATAGTTGAATCCCGCAGAGAAGGCCCTAATCCACTGACCAGTGCCACTAAATGTTCAAAATAAAACAAATCAGGTAGCAGAATAAGCAATGGAGAATAATCTTTATAGGCATCAGGAAGTAGGTTCTTGGAACCTCACAAGGAGAGTACCATCCCCAAGTGGAGCCACTGTTATAACCCTATGTTTCATAGGATCAACTGGTGACTGGAAATTTTTACTCTTGTTGTATTTTTGGTTGTAAATAATATTTCATTCTGCAAATTATTTACAAAAGAAAAGAAAAGAAAAGAAAAGAAAAAGAAAGAAATGAAAAAAGAAAAGAAAAAGAAAAAGAAAGAAAATAAAAGAAAAGAGGGCATAAAAGAAAAATAACAAGGCCCCATGCAATAAGGATGGCTTGACCCATACAGTCTAACCATGGTAAAGTCTTTTTGAATTTATGCTGATAGGATTAGTGAATAAATCTTGGCTAAATTGTTTAATCTTAGCCAAGTAGATAGGTTAGTTAGTGAATAAATTTGATCAAATTGTTTAAACTTGATCAAATAGACCGAGGGTAGAGTAATTTTAAGCCCAATAATCTAATATGGGTTAAATGTGTTAGGCAAATAGATTAGGACAAAGGTTAGTTGTTTTCCCTTTCAATAAAACAAGAATAAAGTTGGATGAGGTTCTTAGTTTTTATGTTAAAAGGTTATGTTCAAACCCCTTGGTGGAAAAATGAAAGGAAGCAATGCAAAAAACCCACAAAATGGTGCTATCCTAAGTATCAGCAATGAAATGAGATGTGCACTCCATGATTAAAGGGTACGCCCAGATCAACGACTGAGAAAACAACGCTCAAATATACGGTCGAGAGGTAATACCGAACCCCTCTGCCCCCCCCTCCAATAAACCGCCATACCAGATCTGAAACATGACGTCACATTCCACTATCGTCGTTCACAAGTGATGTTCCATTACTCTATTAGCATACATTTTTCCCCACTCACCCATCACTAATCACATCTCATATACTTACAGCCCAATCCCTATCCTTCACGTAATCCTCACGCAACATGTTAATCCCTAAAGTTACACTTGACTATGAGAGGGCAAGCTAGGGCATCATCGAGTTATTGAAAAAGTGTTTTGAGGGTTTTTATGGTTTGGTTTTTGAATAAGGTGGTTGAAAACTGGCTCAAGGTAATAAAATAAATGAGAAAATTAGAATAAGAACAGAAAATATCCCATTGACTGGTTAAAAGGTAGTCACATAGATGGATTAAACAAATAAGGAAAATAAAAAATGAAGTTTTCAATTTGTCAACTTCACACAAATTCTTATCTCAAAATATCATTAAGAAATAAGACCATCAACCTGAAATCAAAACTTGAAAATAATCACCACAACAAATTCTTTATTGTATTAATCAATAATCAAGAAAACAAATGCATTGCAGTTTGAATAATGAGATCAAGCATGAAGAAAGAAAACAGAGTAGAAAAGAATGTCTAACCATCCATATGCCTTTTCTATTAAGTGTCAGATAGAATAATAATTCCTTACAATGAGTTTCACAATAAGTCCTTTGGATCTCGAATTCCCCCCCGCCACCTAACTTCTCATTCTACAGAGTTTATATAGAAACAATACATAATTATCAAGATCCAAAAGAAATGGATCTGAAAACCTCCTCATCTATATCTAGTTTCTTGTTTCAAATAATAAAGGAGAAGATCCAATCTGATCTTCAATTCAAATTGATGAGGTGGCTTGTCAACTGTTATCTATGAGATTTTTCAAGAAAACAAATCTGGTAAATTCTTGAAAAATAGGGTCCAAGAATCAATTTGAATCTCTTAAAATGTGATTGTTGTGTAAAAACTGAGAGGGGTTTTGGTGAAGGGGCATGTTCCCAATGAAAAAATCTTTTGGTTTCAATAAATTCATCTCCAGCTGTTCTACAACCTCTCTTGAAGAAAAAGACTAAAACAGGTAAAAAATAACAGAGTATTTCCTGTAGCTTTATTAGAAAATTAGGCCTCAAAGATCAATTCAAATCTCTTAAAATGTGATTTTTGTGTAAAACCCAAGAGAAGCTTTTGTGAAGGGTCATGTTCCCAACAAAAACCTCTTTTGGTTCCAACAAATTCCTCTCCAACTGTTCTGTAACCTCTTTTGAAGATAAAGACTATAACACGTAAAAAACAAAGTATTTCATGTAGCTTTTCTGGTTCTGCAAAATAATAGCCTTTCTCATCAGAAAACACTGCTTCAGATTTGATGATCTGGTGGTTTCTCTTGTTATAGGTCTTATAGAATACTGAGAAATTTATTTTCCTTTTCTTTGTATATTCCCCAAGTTTTTGTCTTCTTTTGTTTTCTTGTGTAATGGAAGCCTTTCTACTTTTTCTTTGATAGAAAATTCATTAACTATGATACTCTTTTTCTGTGTGGCTACCTTCTTCCCTTTTCCCTTTCTTTGTTTGCTTGGTTGTGGATCAGGATTTAGGGATTGAATTAGCCAAGTCTAGGGTTTCTGTGAATTATGATCAGGATGGTATGCCACTCTTGTCTAATCTAGCTGTGAGGGACTCCCCTTCTCCCATTCAGATTTTGCTTATCTGGAAGTAGGAATTGATTGACAAACTCTGTAACCACATGCTCTTTCTTCCACCATCTTTCTCCTCCAACCACCAATCTGCAAGATTCAACAATTGTCTGTCATGTCACCAGCATTAGCATCTTCCCGATCTCCACCTCGTGACCATCAAAGTTCAGTGAAAACTCCATAGAGACCTGCTCATCGTAACCTTGAAAAGTGGTAAGGAATTCAAACCACCCAACATCTCTGAACCTTTGAGCCATTTGAGGATAATCTTCGAGGAGTTTAGCACCCTTAGGTTCTAATCTGACTACCTATCCACTCCTCTTAGGCACCATCAAAACAGAATGCTATAACTAGCATGATTCAGATTCTGAATTTTCCACCTACAATCTGTTAGTATATAAATGTTCCTCTGAGAAAATACCTGTGCCTAAAATTTAGCAAAATCAAACATAGAATGACAGGTTCAATATAATGATCATTAAGAATTGGACGATTTGAAATGATTCCTTTGCGGGTACAGAGCAATCCAATCATGTAACGGTTTGAATCAAAAAATGATTCCAAAGATATTATGGGACACATGCGAACTCTCAAACCATGATCTGTGTCATCATAACGAAATCTGGGTGATGGGCGCATATCAAGGCATGATTATATTTTCACTACGGGAATAAAGCTATTCCCGTAGCACTATTAATGACTTAGCATAATTTGAAATTGTAAAGTTCAAACGGGTATATAAAGTGACACATCATTTAAAACCATGTCTTACAACTCCAAACTTAAATAAATTATTCAAAAAGCTAAAAATGTGAAACATAACAAACTGAAAACAAAGATTAAAATCAAATGAAAGCAAACAATGAAGTGCAGGTAGGGAGGGTTTAGGATTATAGTTTCTCACTAAATCAAAAGAAAAATTAGAGACTAACACTGGCTCCTTCTAGGGGATGATGCTCTCCCCGTGAGGCATCAAGAACAAACAAACCACTGTGTTGTTTCCTCTGTGCATCCATGCAACTCAACCTGCAAAATTTTGTCTCTGCAAACATTCACATTTTTTTGTGTTGTGCCTAGTCCATTGGGTTATGGATTCAGTCAATATCATTCAAATCTGGCCCAAACTTCTGCAACTATGCTCCTCATTTGAAGCCAAAACTACCCCTGCAATAGTGCTTTATATGCATTGGGCATGGAGTCTTTATTTCAAAACTGAAACCAAATTTTTTGTTGCAAACTAACAGACTGAAAATAATCTCATACTTGATGGGGAGCTTATTCTTCTATCTATTCCTACTTCTAACCAATAAAAACTGGCTCATCATGTGACATCATGCTTCCAATGAAGCCATGATAACATCAAACCATTTACCAAATCTCTTTCAATGTAGATAGAAATAAGAGAAGAATTATGTATCTGTAACAAAATTTTAATTTGTAATACATACCTACAACCTTCATTTTATTTAATTCCAAAAATAGCAAGGCTGAAATATTCTAAGAAACATAAATCCACGTAAATGGATACCGGATCATAGAAAGAAGTAGATTGATAACTGAAAATGGTTACCTTTGTTTGTTGCTTGATACTTCCATATACTGGTTCTGACTGTACATGACAAATGGGCAGAATTTTTTCATAAACCTGTTGATCAAATCTAACATTTCCATATGCTGCCTCATATATTTTTTCTTGATGAGAAGCCTCTTGATTTTCCTCCTTAATCACATGCAACAACATATCATAGGAATCCACTTGAAGGAGTTTAGGAAAGACCTCTTCTTCAACTATTTTTTCATTCAGATCTAAGACACCAAGTGCATCAGAAAAAAAAATCTAATGCATTCACAACTATGCAATCTTTGTCCCTGTCATCAATTGAATCTTCATGATCTTCCTCAACAACATAATTTTCATCCTTACCATCAGAAGAAAATTTTTATTTCTGTTGAATATGCTTCTCAAATATATAGCAACAATTTTCAAAAAGACTTTCAGTTGAAAATTTTTCTTTGCAAAATATATTGAAATCATTATGAAAACTTCCCAATGAGTTAATACTTGAAGTTGGAAGAGATCTACACCAGTCAAGGGCTACTCCCTTCAATGAGTATCTGAAAAGCTTGATCTTGACATCCTCATGCACAATCTGACATTCATGAATAAACTCATGAAAATCTAGCAGATGCTCAGTCGGAACCTCCCAATCTCCGCCTTTAAATGTAGGAAGGATACCTTCCCATTCATCTCTGTTAAGCATTAGGTTTGGAAAACCAACTACATATGAAAATTCATAAAAAGCAAACCTTTGAGCCAAAATGGCTTCCATGCTTGGATCCAGTGGAGTCGCCTATTAATCTTTAGACAGTGGAGCTGCCATGGTGAAAGATCTGCAGTCATGTATCTGTCCCATTCTTGTTCACCATTTATAAGTGGATCTGATCATTTTCGTTCTCCCAGGGATAAATACTGTGTGTCTCCATCCCCGGCAATGAAGCCAAAAAATGTTAGTCCCTAAAGTTTCACTTGACTATGAGAGGGAAAGATAGGGCATCATCGAGCTATTGAAAAAGTGTGTTGAGGGTTTTTATGGTTTGGTTTTTGAATAAGGTGGTTGAAAAATGGCTCAAGGTAATAAAATAAATGAGAAAATCATAATAAGAACAAAAAATATTCCATTGACTAGTTAAAAGGTAGTCACATAATTGCATTAAACAAATAAGGAAAATAGAAAATGAAGTTTTCAATTTGTCAACTTCACACAAATTCTTATCTCAAAATATCATTAAGAAATAATACCATCAACCTAAAATAAAAACTTGAAAATAATCACCACAGCAAATTCTTTACTGTATTAATGAATA
>SNQJ01S0023089.1:70677-81808 GCA_010110895.2 Picea sitchensis
TAGAAATTACCAGGTCCTTCTTTTATTATTATCTAGCATATGAAGGGATACAACCTACAACAAACTTGTTGTAACTTCCTCTTCTTTCTCTCACAGTATCCTATCTCATAATACAATATTCAAAATCAATCATAGCCACAATACATTTCCCTCATAAAAGAGGTTGCCTTCTAGGGAAAAAAACCCTAACATAATCTCTATCGTTAGATCTGCAACCTTATAATGAACGGTCTAGATTTACAATGAAAATACAATATACATTTACAAGGCAATTTTTCCTTCGGGGACTTCTCCCCCAAACCCTTGCTTTCCCCCAGACCCCCCAACCGGGGGGATAGCCCCTCCAGACCCCGCAGAGGAGGTACCCCCCCTCTGCACTCCCCCGCATGGAAGACTGTACATACTTCTAGGGTGTAAATAATTCATGGGGTATAAACACGGTTGAAAGAAAGGACCTCTTAATCATGAAGATAATCAGGCTCCACAACCAACAGAAAATTCATTAACTATGATACTCTTTTTTTGTGTGGATACCTTCTTCCCTTTTCCCTTTCTTTGTTTTCTTGGCTATGGATTAGGATTTAGGGATTGAATCAGCCAAGTCTAGGTTTTCTGTGAATTATGATCAGGACGGTATGCCACTCTTGTCTAATCCAGCTGTGAGGGACTCCCCTTCTCCAATTCGGATTTTGCTTATCTGGAAGCAGGAATTGATTGACAAAATATGTAACCACATGCTCTTTCTTCCACCATATTTCTCCTCCAACCACCAATCTGCAAGCTTTAGCAATTGTCTGTTCTATCACCAGCATTAGCATCTTCCCGATCTCCACCTCGTGACCATCAAAGTTTAGTGCAAACTCCATGGAGACCTGCTCATAGTAACCTTGAAAACTGGTAAGGAATTCAAACCACCTGACATCTATGAACCTTTGATCCATCTAAGGATAAGCTTTGAGGAGTTCAGCACCCTCGGGTTCTAATCTGACAACCTATCCGCTCCTCTCAGGCGCCATCAAAACAAAATGCTATAACTAGCACGATTCAGATTCTGAATTTGCCACCTGCAATCTGTTAGTATATAACTGTTCCTCTGAGCAAATACCTGTGCCTAAAATTGAGCAAAATCATTCATAGAATGACAGGTTCAATATAATGATTGTTGAGAATTGGATGATTTGAAATGAGTCCTTTGTGGGTACAGAGCAGTCCGATCATGTAACGGTTTGAATCACGAAATGATTCCAAAGCTATTGTGGGACACATGCAAACTCTCAAACCATGATCTATGTCATCATAACGAAATTTGGGTGACGAGCGCATATCAAGGCATGATTATATTTGCACTATGGGAATAAGGCTATTCCCGTAGCGCTATTAATGACTTAGCATAATTTGAAATTGTAAAGTTTAAACAGGCATATAAAGTGACACATCATTTAAAACCTTGTCTTACAACTTCAAACTTAAATAAATTATTCAAAAAGATAAAAATGTAAAACATAACAAAATGAAAACAAAGATTAAAATCAAATGAAATAAAACAATGAAGTGCAGGTAGGGAGGGTTTAGGATTAGAGTTTCTCACTAAATCAAAATCAAAATTAGAGACTAACACAACCTGTCACCAATCTACTTCCCTCCACCTCATCCTCGAGATATCTGTAGGCCAATCAATACAATCAAAACTATCCATCAAGCATATTGACTTGTCTCACATGCCCCAATGGATACTCGTTCGCCCAGATAATCCTTTTTTTTCACCTTTCCTTTAGTATTCGTGATCCAGACACCACTGAAATCATCGTCCAGTTCGCCCTTTTGCCTTCTACCACCATTAACCTCTGGGCATCACAGTCAGCGTCATTCTTTTTCATAACTTTTCAGGTATCAGTTGAAGGGATGGCACCAAAGTCCAAACATTCAGAGATCAAGGAAAATCTGTTCCTCCCACCCCCTGTCGATCTCAATCAGATCCCTCTGGTCGACAAATATTACTTGATTTCAGAGCCTAGATGTGAATTCAATTTTTTTGAATTGCGCTCATGGTTCAGAGACACTTTCCTAGACCAGAGTGATGAGATTGGACTCTATCTTCGATTGTATATTTTTCCCCAAATTCATCATTTCCCCGAGTTTTCCCTCAAGTTCCAAGCGCACTATCCTCCCAATCAAAGATCTTTCATCTCATCATCTAGAGAGACTACATTCATCATTACAGCTGAAAACATTGACCAGATGATGAAAATTTCCAACTCATAATCCATTTCCCCTCTCACCATTGAAATCTTAACCGAAATGTAGCAGAAATTATCTTTTCCCCAGAGAGAGAAAAATTTCAAACTTTTCCTCCTTTAGAATGCCCAATTCCCCAAGAAAAATCCCCCTTATCAGTCCTCCATGTTCTCAACAAAAGGTAATCAAGTCATTTCATCCCTATGTTGTTTTCTCGAGTATTATTCAGATGAATGGGTGAACGAACCCATCCTAGGTTTCTTATCTATTTTCTCCATCGAAGAGAAGGCCACCATCCATTTTAATTTCAGTCAGTTTCTGGCAGATAATATTCACAAGAAACTTTTCAAGTTCCCTACAGAAGGCATGTTTTGATATTCTTCCATATTATCTTAAATTTTTCTTTTCTTTCAAGCAGAGAAGTTCTCATTTTCCATGCAAAAACTGGACCAGGACGACCATCCGCAAGAGGTCACCTCCTGGACATATTTACCTAGAAATAACTCATCAGAGTTCAGTTTTAAACAGTTCAATGATCAATTTTACCACCCAGTGGTAAGCATGTTGAGTGGATGGAAGTAACCTAGGATTAATGAAGAGTTTTAGAGGCTCTGGCAACTGTCGGCCCTTACCAAAACCGGTGACTGGTATCTCTACCAGGATCACACAGAGATCAAAATAAATGGTTGTGAGCTTCCACCATATAACCTTCCCAATTTCCTAACTATTAGGATATTCGCTCTAGAATATATCCGACAGACGATAAACTCATACAATATTCACTTTATGTCGTTAAAATAGAAAAAACAATTGAGGATCAAGGAACAGATAGGATCTTTCATCTGCAATAGTAGAGCGGCAGGAGAAGAAGAAAACAAGTTATTACTGGAGATGAAGTTCAAGAAAACATTTTCATGGCATTATGATCCATCTAGTGTCATTACAGAAACCAGACTAAGGAATAAAAACTCTCCATATGCTCATGTTCCTAAAATAGAAATCAAAAAGTTCATGAACCAGACCGAGTGGAAAGAGAACACTCTGACAGATACCGATCAACACCCCCCTTCAGATAGTATTTAACCAACTAATACTCCTCAAGTGCCAGTAGAGAAAAAAACCCAGGAAAGAGGTATCTCCCTCAGCCACTAAAGTCTTCGCAGATGACTTCCAGGTTTATTGAAAAAGGCCCAAGACCAATCATACACCTGACAAGTCTGGTGGAGAAGAGACTCAGTATACTACAGTCATGGAAGGTGAGCATTCTCCGTTTTCCTTAGGAAGCCACCAGACGATTTCCACATCCTCATCAAAGAAGCAGGGTGATACAACATTAATAACCAGAGCTACATAGGATCCTACAAGGCTGTACCTTTTTGAGAAATACAACCTGATTAAGAAGAAAAATGAGATGTTGACAAATAGTACCTATGCCCAGTTTTGGAAACAAACATCCATAGCGTAGCACCGATTACTATCTTCTTTTGATACAGAGAAGGGGAGAATGCACATGGCCTACTTGCAAGCACAGGAACCTCATCCCAAAAACATTTCTGATTATAAAAGGGAAACTTTCGAGTTTGATATTGCAAATTTTCATCCGGCTGATCAAATGGACCTACACAAACATACTAGAGAAATTATTTTCTCCACCTTGGCGAACACCTCCATGACCGCAACAAAGATACAGGTTTCATTGAACAATGTCTAGAATCAACTGAAGCTAGAGAAGGTGCCATCTTTGGCAAAGGATAACAAAATTAAGTCCCTGGAAGAACTAGTGTTCAAAATTGGGTATGATCCAGCCAATATCAAAGCAACTTAAGAGCTTATCAAAAAGAATATTGATGACATAGCCGCCCTGAGGAAACAATTAAAAATCTCTACTACTGAAGACCCACAGGCTAAAGAGATGGCTGAAGTTGAAGGCTAGAAAGAGGAGATGTTGAAGTTGATCATCGAGTAGAACGCTCAAATCAAAGAAATGGAAGCCAAGCTGGACAAGTTGTTCAAGGAGAAGGAGCATAATGTACAAATGGAAGTCATACCATTGAATGTAGTCCCAATCACAAGAGTCAGTGCAGCAACGACAACATCAACTACCATAGGAGAAATTCCAGCAACAACATCAGTGACATCCCCAGATGCAACAAACTAATTGGAAAAGGCAATGGAAGATATGACTCTACAAGGGGAAGAGATCAGAAAACTACAAGAAGAGATTCAAAATATCCAAAATTTGAATTCCACATTACAGGCCAGTTAAGTCAGAGAAGCTAAAACAGGAACTGCAGCCGCTGTAGAAAGAAACGGTCATGGCTAAGACCCTGTCGGAGGCTAAATAAAACATTTGGTTGGACATCTATCAATTAGTGACAGAGATTTGGCCCCTAATACAAATCATGTTTGAACAGCATGATCTAGTGTAGAGATCCAAACAGGCCATCGACAGTATAAAGGGAGAACTGGGAGAAATTCCTATAGAGGCCCACGAGATAATCAAATTCTTAAATTCTAAATAAAAAGAAGAGTTGGAAGCCCTGCAAATTGAGGACAGGACTAAAACAGTTCTTGAAGTTAAGAGATTCTTGACCAAGAATGGACTAATGTTGCAACTCGAGGAGAGATTTCAGGCAATGGATGTTGCAGTACAAAGGTTTTTCAGCAAAATTGAATCTTTGCAGAAGAAAGGTATCCCAAGCCCTTTTTTGATCAACAATAAGATGATTACTCTCTCAGATTATAAACAGAAGATTCTCAGAGTGGCGAAGGATGGGTCCAATTTCATAGGCATAAAGGGAAGTATCATAGGCAAAGCCTTCTTGGAAACTCTAAGATTGGACCTGAATATTCAACAAGAGATAAAGTATCTTTTAATAACCAAACCCACTTTCACTAAGTACACAGAGACGGACGAGGTGTACCGAAGGATGCTCAAAGTCAACATTCCTATTTAGCAAAGATGGGACGACCTATGTGACTTGATCGAATAGAAGATGATGTGGATGTACAAATCAGCACACCGAGAAATCAAAGTCAAGTTGATGAATCACCAACAACATTTTCAAAATCATCTCAAAGAATATGACAGATCATTAGCAATTCTTATAATTTTGTATTTTGTTAGCTAGGTAGTTATATTTGGATTCTACCATGTCCCGATAATTAATTACAGGACAGAATTGTAATTTCTTTTCTATAAATACTTCAAACTTTGAAGTATTGAGGGTTGATCTTTACACCCAAGCAAGCTATAAACTGTAATATTTTTTGAAGAGATCTACCATTAATAAAAAGGGATGATTCACAGGATTCCTGCATGTTAATTGTTGGTGATGTTTACTCCTCTTCGTTGAATGGTTTATCTTCTTCGTTATCATTTTTTTTTCCACATCCGATCATTTAAAAGAAGTCAAAGTTGAATAATTTATGTTTGTATACTCTGTTTCCTGTCTTTTAAAGATCTAAATGTTTGTCTTTTGATATTGTGATAAAGAAATTCTTGAATTCTTCTTTATTATATTTGATTATCTCGTCTATTTCTGCTATCCATCACTTTAAATTATAAAGGATCCAACATTGGCATTATCCTGCCCTATGAAGAAACCTTATAAAATCTATTCTCAGATCTCAAACCTTAACACAGACCCCATAGACCAATGTATGCATAAGAAATATTTCAACCATTTTATAAAACAAAACTACACAATCCTATTTATTTAACTAGCCTAATATTTAAAACCTGAAAGATAGCTAAATTTTACATAGAGATCTCTCTCTGAAACTGGAAGGGATAGATCCCAGTTTCAAAGCGGTTGGATAAAGTTACCTATGATAAATTTATTCTACCTCCTGACAACCTCTGGGAATTTATAGAGTGATGACACAACCTGCATATATGTATGGTGTATAGTAGGCAAGGTGTGTATATGTGGAAAAATTATATTTTTAGCTCTGGGATTTTGCAAAAGGGACTTCAAGTCTGCATAGGGAAATGGAAAAATGCCTATTGCATGGGGTGAGGCAAATGTTTCTATAACAAATAGGTGTGCACATTTGTAGAGAAATCAAGAAATAGATCAAGTCTGAGATGCACAGAAGTGATCTAAGGTGCGCTAAAGGTGTTTGGGTGTCTCTTTGGGATCCTAGGGAGTACACGAGAATTCTAAGGGATTTTCTTGGGGTCTTTACGGTTCTCAAGGTGTGTTATAGGACTTTGATGCTATCATGTGCTCTATTTTGAGGTTGTTATGTTTCCTACACTATGATGTTTCCATATAAAATATTTGTATGTTGTGATGTTTTCATCATTATGATGTTGTGATGTTGTCGTCACTATGATGTTTCCATTTGCATTATTATGAGGTTGTCATGTTGTCATTATTTTGATGCTACCATATCCATTATTCTAATGTTGTGATTTTTTCTTCACTGTTATGTTTTCATATGTGCTATTTTAATGTTGTGAGGTTTGCATCACTGTGATGTTGTCATGCTCACTATTATGAGGTTGTCATGTTTTCGTTACAGATTATATTATGGAATGATGTTATAAAGTTATCTAGGGAATGAAGGCTACATGTGACTAGGGTTTGAAGGATTATTTGTGGAATGAAGCATGCAAGTGAAGTTAGAAGTACTTTGTGTATGAAAATATTGGATTGGTTTCTACACATATATTTTTGAGTTGGTTCTCAGGTGAGGGGTTTGGTGTCTCCAACAGGTTGGTGCCTACAAATATTGTAATAGTAGTTCAGTGCCTACAGGTGCTTCTGAGTTGGTTCTCGATTGAGTATATTTGTATCTTTGGTAGGTTGGTGCCTACATATTGCATATTTGGTGCTTAGTTAAGGATATTGGTGTCTCCATTTGGTTGGTTCCTACAATATTTGTAACAGTAGGTTGATTCCTACATGAATTTATAAAGATATTTTTTATGGTTTTCTCCCAATTGGGTTTCCATGTTAAACTCTTTGCATTTTGATTTGAGTTTATATGTGATTATTGTTTCTTAGTTAATGAATGATTTATGAATGATTAAATAAAGTAAAATGTATCTTATATTGATTCACCCCCCCTCTCACTATAAGAAAAAGTTCAACAATTGGTATCAGAGTGGATTCCTTCAAAAGAAATTTAACCACTGGAAGGAAGATCCCAAGAACGTATTGATTGTAAGGAAGGTATCCCTACAAACGAAGATCCTCTTTTCAATGGAACAACATATGAAACATGGATTATAAGAATGAAGATATATTTTCATTCCCTTGGGTTTGGTATTTTGGAATCAGTCACAATCGGTTATACAGATGAATTTGGTAAGTACTCAAGTGAAAACAACGAAAAATGAATAGAGGTCATATTGAGTGGAATACAAGATTATGGGATTGTCAAGGTAATGAAGTGTACAATAACTAAATATATTTGGGGCAAGCTAAAAAAATTATGAAGAGAGATCCAGTGAATAAAGATGTGGTGATTGTTCCTGTTGTGATTTAAAGATAGAAGAAGAACAAGTTGTGAGAAAGATAAAAGGAGGACTTGGAAAATTCAATGAAAGGGAAGATAGTGATGATAAATAAGAATATCTCTCCATAACCATGGAAACAAAACCCATTGATGAAGAAAATGAATATAATCTAAAATAAAATCCAAATACAAAAGAAGAAGACATTGATGGGGAAGTGAATCTTGAGGCAAAACTTGTTATTTCCTCGAAAGAAATCGACAAACTTGAGGAAGACAATATAAGGAAGAAGGAACAATTGTAGAAACATGAAAAGAAATATCATGATCTTGAAGAAACATAGAAGATAGTTATTATCCTAAATACTCAACTAGAAGAGGAAAAAATGATACAATAAGTGGTGAGAATCCAGTTGAAAGAAAAGGAAGAAAATTGTGAGAACCTATAAGTTGAAATAGTTTCCTTAAGAAAGGAACTAGAGACAACAAATGATCAATTAAATCTTGAAGTTTGGAAAGAGCACTGGAATCTTAGATAATATTATTAGTTTCCAAAGGTCACTATTGAGCACAAGCCTATTTTGAGAAGGAAGACTATTTTTGGCACACTCTTATTTTTGGACAAGAATTTGTTTTGGGGAAAGACCTATTTTTGGAAAGGAAGACCTAATTTTGGAGCACACACAACAGGTGGCAAGAAAGAAGCAAGCAAGAGGAAAATAAACATGTCGCGCAAGCATACCAACCTAACTATGATAGGGTTGGGTTTTTTGGGTAAGGATTGTAATGACTATAAGCCTATGAAATAGTATAAATAAGGACCTAGGAGGTCTAGGTAAAGGGTATGTATGTGTGAGATAGAGATATATCATATCATAACAAGGAGAGTTGATTATTATGAATTTTTTAAGTTGAAAATGATAATAAGACTTGTAGAAGAGTCGAGTAAGGTAGTCTTTGAGGGTTGGGTCACAGGTTGAGGAGCTTGGTGTGATATAGTCAGCCTCCCAGAGGGTTCTTACCCTCAATATTAATTGTATTACTGAATATGTAATGCACACAGTGCAATAGTTTGTAGCAGAATCAATAAAAGAGAAGAGAAGTTAGATATTTCTGGACGTAACCCCAAGAGGGGGTGAACCACTGGTAAACCTTGTGTTATGTGTGATTGTTAATGAATGTTTACTTTATGTTGATCATTAACTTATGAATGCATGGTTAAAATACATATATAAGAATGCATGCATAGGGTTAAAGATGAATAAATCATAGAAGTACTTGAATGATTAACAAGGATAGTGCATAAATAATGAATACCACAATCCTCGATCCCCACTCATTCCTAGACTGCAAACACCTGAGTATTGCATTCACCCATAGAATATATCTCGGTTGAGACTGTATTGTGCACCCTATGCGCAATGTTTCCTTCTGGTTTACCAAGAGGGTCAATAGTTTTTTAGGGTTTTGTTGGAAACATGCTGAGATCTACACCCGGGTCAGCCCAAGAAGAATTAAGAGAGAAACAACCAAGAAATGGTTCTATTGTCAGTTGTAACTGCACAGGATTGAGTGGACGTGAGTCGTTGAAGAAACACGTGGAGGTTGAAAGTAAAGAAGGGAATGTTCAGTCCATGGAATCCAACAAAGGCAGAGATTGAAAGATGGTTGAAAACAAAGGAACTTGAGTTTGCGCAAAAGGACCAAAAAAACCTAAGTTAACATCATGCAAATATCTAGACAAATGAGGTATTTTTCTATGATTTCCCGCATTTGTTGCAGGAGTGGTTATTGAGGTTAAAGGAAAACCACCCTACAAATCAAATCAGACAGCTAGAGTGGAATCCTATGGATATCGCGTAGTTATAGCAAGTTAATAACAAATTTAAGCACATAGTAGATTTCTAGTTAGACAATATTGTTGCATGGTTTATCACTAAATTTGCAGTAGATATTGTGAATTCTTACACCGTAGCATAGAAGGATTTTCTAAAAGGACCCAAAGGTAGGTACACCAAATCATTGTATACTTCAATCAAGATTTTATTATATGACAACAATGTGATTACCATGGAATCAGATAGTTAAACTTCCTTGCATGCATGGGGGAGGGGGGAAAGCACTGACAAGAGGTTCATATATGGAAGAGGAGATGCATAAAGGAAAGAAGAAGGAGACCATGGACCCAATCATGATGGAAGAATACAAGATAAAGAATATAATGGTAAAAGATGGAAAGACATGGAGTGATGTACCCTACCAATATAAAATGAATAACAAGAAGAGAACCATAGTGGACAGAGAGGGCTTGGAAAGTGATGAAGAGGAAGTAGAGGATATCCAGGATGTGGATCAGATTGAGGAAATATTTCACACAACGTATGAAAGGAAAACAAAAAGTCGAGGGTTAGGAACAGAAGGCAGAAATCCAATCCAGATCACCGTCAGTGTGGAACCTACAACCCCTTGTGTGACTAATACACCAGAAAGAGCAGCAAGGTTTAGACAACCAAATTTTAGTGGAAGAAAAGCAACAAGACATGGATCAAATCAAGGAGCATCAACTGGGGGATCAAGTTTAGGAAGTAATAGTCAATTTTCTACACCGTGCAAAGGCAGTAGTTCAACATGGTTCAAAATGGAAGGATATGATCCCACAATCACATTACCATAATTTCAGGGAGAGGCATCAAAGGACCCTGAAAAGAACTTATTTATCTATGAGAATATATGGGAAGAAAAGCACATCACATATGAGGATACAAATCTCACACAGTTAGCTATCACACTAAGAGACCACTTACTGGACTGGTACATAAGCCTAGATGTAAAAAATCAATAGGGAGTACCAAATACTATTGCAGACGTGAAAAAACTAATCATAAAAAAATTTCAAAATCCCAGCTCAGAAGACTAGTACATGATTGAAATGATTGAAATCAGGAAAAAAATAGGTGATTCTATTTAGGATATTGATCAGAGGTTCAATGATGCAAACACCCTACTCCTTGAGGAGTCTACGACCTCCTGGTCACTAGATCATTCCAATTTCGTGAGCCGAAGTGGCTCTCTCAGGCTCTCGCTAGAACCCTGAAACAATTTTAAATCCACAGGTCTTATTCCTTATCCCACCGGTGTGTACAAACACCGAGTGTGAAATTCACACCATACAACCAAGGTTCATGACCGCATCCTTAACCTCCATGGTACTTCACTTCTCAGGACCTCGTGACTTTCCACTTCCCAAACCCTTAAGCTAATCGGTTACATCAAGCATCAGAAGGTCATCATTCTAGTTGATAGTGGTAGCACCCATAATTTTATTCATCACTGCATTGCCAAAGAAACTCATTGCTACATTCATGTCGTCAATAATTTCCAAATCATGATTGCCAATGGTGGTTCCATGAAATGTGGAGGGCGTTGTGAA
>SNQJ01S0023089.1:81858-108658 GCA_010110895.2 Picea sitchensis
CAATGGTGGTTCCATGAAATGTGGAGGGCGTTGTGAAAATGTTCGTCTCCAAATTGGTGACTACCACCTGAAATCTCATATGTTTTCTATCGACATGGGTGGTTGTGACATTGTGTTGGGTGAAGACTGGCTAAGGAATTTGGTTCCCATTCTCATGGATTTTAAGGAATTAACCATGCAATTTGACCAGGAGGGCCACCAATATAAGTTCCAAGGAATCACCATTGATTCACCTAAGATCATTAGTTCCCATCGCATGGAAAACCTGCTCAAAAAGGGTCATTCTGGTGTTATCACTCAACTCCATGTCATACAAGAAAGAGAGACACCCTCAGTACCACAAGACCTCCAAGCCATCCTTTCTAAACATAAATTGGTATTTTCCACTCCCCAAGGCCTCCCTCCTTCCCATGGTGTTCATGATCATTCCATTCCCCTTGTACCAGGAAGCCTTCCTCCCAATATCCGTCCGTATCGTCACCCCTTTTCCAAAAAAAATGAAATTGAAAAAATGGTCTAGGAACTCCTTAATGCAGGAATTATCCGCCCTAGTATGAGCCCCTATTTGTCTCCTGTGGTCATGGTCCTAAAGAAAGAAGGTTCTTGGCAAATGTGTCCTGACTTCCGTGCCCTCAACAAACTTACCATCAAATAAAAATTCCCCATTCCTGTCATTGATGACCTCCTGGATGAATTGAGTGGTGCCCAATTCTTCACTAAACTGGATCTTCGTTTGGTCTACCACCAGATATGTATGAAAGAGGTAGATATCCCCAATACTTCCTTTAGAACTCATGAGGGCCACTATGAGTTTTTAGTCATGCCCTTTGGCTTGTGTAATGCCCCCTCCACCTTCCAAATCCTTATGAATCCTGTCTTTTTTCCTTTTCTTCGCCATTTTGACTTAGTTTTCTTTGATGATATCCTCATCTATAGAAAAACTTGGACAGAACATCTTGCTCATGTGGATCAAGTTCTCCATCTACTCTCTCAGCACCAAATTTTCCTGAAATAGTCCAAATGTGCTTTTGGCGCCTCAGAAGTAGAATACTTGTGCTATCTAGTTGGCAAAGATGGTGTTAGGGTGGATCCTAAAAAGATTAAAGCTATGCAAGACTGGCCTCACCCAAAGACTCTTAAGAGCTTGCATGGATTTCTAGGCTTAATAGGGTATTATCGCAAGTTTGTTAAGAATTATGGGAAGATTTCAGCACCTCTCACTGCTCTCCTAAAAAAGAACTCTTTCACTTGGACTCCAGCCACTGCTCAAGATTTTCAAACCTTGAAGATGACAATGTGCACCACTCTAGTCCTCTCCCTTCCCGATTTCACAAAGACCTTTGTGTTGGAATGTGATGCCTCAGGGAAAGGAATTGGTGTTGTCCTTATGCAAGAGGGTCGACCTTTGGCCTTTACCAGCAAGCAACTATCTTAAACAAATATGGGAAAATCCATCTATGAAAAGGAAATGTTGGCTATTCTACATGTCGTGGATTTGTGGCATCCTTATCTGTTGGGGCAATGGTTCCAAATTAAGACAGACCATCAAAGCCTCAAGTATTTTCTAGCACAACGCATTTCCTCCCCAGAACAACAAAAATGGGTGACTAAACTCTTTGGATATGATTATGAGATCATTTATAAGAAAGGAAAATACAATGTGGTTACGGATGCACTTTCCCAAAAATATGAATATGAAGGATCCCTTTTTTCTCTTTAATTCATTGTACCAGATTGGCTCCAAACCATTCGCCAGGAATGGCTACAAGATCCCAAAAGTTCGCAGTTGTTCCAGCAATTGCAGTCCAATGCTCCAGCTTCCCCAGGGTACTCTTGGCTCCATGGGGAACTTCAATACAAAGGCTGTTTGTATTTAAGTAAACAATCAAAGGTTAAATCCATGGTACTTTCTGAGCTTCATGCTACACCCACAGCAGGGCACTCCAGGTTTGACAAAACCTATGACAGGGTCAAACGTTCCTTTTTCTGGGATGGCATGAAATAGGAAATTCGTAATTTTGTAGTTGAATCTGACGTGTTTCAATGCAAAAAGGGAGAAAAAATCAAATTGTTGGGAACACTACAATCGCTCTCGATTCCACCTGCTATTTGGAAGGATATCTCTATGGATTTTATTACTGGCTTACCCAAATCAGGAAATAAATACGTCATCATGGTGGTTGTTGATCGCCTTTCCAAGTATGCTCATTTCTACGCCCTTCAACACCCATTTACAGCATCTACAGTGGCTCAAATCTTCATGGATCAGGTCTTCAAGCTTCATGGCATACCGCACTCTATTGTTTCTAATCGCGACCCAACTTTCACAAGAAATTTTTAGCAAGAACTGTTCAAGATACAAGGCACAAAATTGCATCTCAGCACAACTTATCATCCCCAGACTGATGGCCAAATGGAAGTTGTCAACAAGTGTTTGGAAACATATTTGAGGTGCTTTGCCTCAAAAAAGAAAAATCAGTGGGCTCAATGGTTACCCATAGATGAATGATGGTACAACACTTCATACCATATAGCTACATGCATGACTCCTTTTGAAACGGTATATGGACATAAGCCACCTTCAGTTCTCTCATACTTACCGGGTGCCTCAAAGGTCCAGGCAGATGACCTAACACTTACAGCTCGAGAGACTATTCTTCGTAGCCTCAAAGAGAATTTGGTCATGGCACAGAATCACATGAAGCAATAAGCAGATCAAGGTCACTCTGAACGTCAATTTGCAGAAGCAGATCAGGTGTTTCTTCTATTGCAACCTTACAAGAAAACTTCCCTCAAGGCCGAGCATTGTCAGAAGCTAGTGCCCAAATTTTATGGTCCTTATACCATGCTCAAGCATGTGGGACAAGTCACCTATAAATTAGCTTTTTCCATCCATTCGAAGCTACATCCTTTTTTTCATGTTTCATGCTTAAAGAAGGTGATTGGAGCTAAGTGCCAAATTCAAACCAACCTTCCAGAGTTAGCTGAATAAGGATCCATTTGGCTACAACTAGAAGCAGTTTTGGACCAGCGTGAGTGTCACCTACGTCAGAGAACCATCAAGGAAGTGCTAGTCTAGTGGAAATATACAACTCCAGCAGATGCCACTTGGGAACCAGCTACCATTCTGTAGTAATTTCCTCATCTCAAGCCTTGAGGACAAGGTTGTTTTTAAGGGGGAAGACATGTTAGGTTCCTAACCCGCACATAGGTAGAACAATATATTCGTATGTAATAAAGGTAAATATTAATAAGGCCTTTCAATAAAATAGAATAATGCAGATGTAAGAAGACCTAGTAGAAGATTCCTCTTCTAGAAGGATCTTCCTCTAGATGCTTCTTTTTAGTATAAATAGGAGTCAAGGGTATGAGAACCCTATCTTGGATATTAATGTAATAGAGCTCTACTCAACTAGATTTTTCCCCCTTGAAGAGGCCCATGAACATTGCTTTCAGATTCAGAGTGTTATTTTTGTTGTTATTTTTATATCATTTCAGTGTTATTGTGGTGAATGTTTTGGTTATATTGTTGTTATTCTACCATTACTAGCATTTTATTTCTGTGATGCATACATTTTATATCTGGTATATTACATGGATATAGAGGTGGAGGAAAAGGTAGAGGAGGATTTGGATGAGTGATGCAGGAGCATCGCAAACATCAAGCGAGCGTGGGGCAAGCACCAACGCATTTTGGCACATGATAAATTGTTTGAAATGTTTTGACGTTGGATGCGCCAAACTTAAATGAGATAGTTAAGAAAGGGTGTACTTCTTGATTGTAATCATACCTTGAGCGTTTTGCTATCGTCTGAAGGACTAAGAGGCATTTATGCTAGTAAATGTAAGTAGGTAGCTTTGAATTCTTAGATTAGACAGTTTTAGGAGCCGAAGGAAAAACAGATATAGACACCCTCACTTGTATCATTGTAACATTAGCAGCATGATTAATAGAGCATAGGAGAGTAGAAGCAGAGAGCTGTGTATAGTAAAAACCCATGTACATAAGTTCTGGATTAATACAAAGATCTTTAGTTCAGACTCATGGTGTTCAATTGCTTTCTGTGTTGCACATGTTGATTGATATATGCTTGTATACTCTATATTATGCATTCGCTTTGCTGTGTGAATGTATGATTTCATGTTAAATGTCTAAAATCTGAAGAGAGGGAGAGTAAGGAATGAGTTTCAATTGTTTCTCTATCTGAGCAAGAGTTTTCCTGCAAGGAGTGCAATGAAATTGTCCGCAAGGTGTGCGTTGACAGAAGTCATAGTTCGTGTCTGCAAGCTCAGGAGGGAGAACATTGTTCTCATTCTCGCAGAAGTGCAAGTTAAGCACAGGATTCATGCAAGGAGTGCGCAGGCTGAGTGAAGTCTCAGAGTTTACAACCTAAGAGAAATTGTTGAAAGACTGTTGTCGCAGGGAGTGCGCAGAGTCTAAGAATTCAAATACTTGGATGTATTTGAAGAATTTCCGCAAGGAGTGCGCATAGGAACTTTCCCCAAAGGACTTGAGGATTTTTCAATCAATCTCAGGAGGGATAGGATATTCGAAGCTATCAAATAAAATATCAAGAGGGCTAGTACCTTGAAGTGTCGTAAGGAGGCACAACAACATTGTTTGTTGGTGGATAAGTTTCACGAAAGAATACCGTGTTCATTTCGCAGGAACCGTCAAGGAAGAATTGGACAGTCGGAATTCTCCATGGAGAATTTGTGAAGTCCCATAAGCCGTCAGATCTTGCAAAGGAGCAGGGAAGTTATGACAAGTATTCTCCAAGTGCAAGCTCAGGAGAAATCAGACCATGGGATCCAAGCCAACAATGGTCGTTGGATCACTCATGTAATCACATTTCGTGGATTCGCGAGTTGAAGGTTTAAAACCTTTGCATCAAGATTCATGTGGTCGTGAGTGGAGAAGTCGTGAAAGAATCTAAGCCGTACATCAAAGGAGGACAGGTGGTAGAGATCAAGGGATCTCACGAACTCGGAGGTTTGCAAAGTGAGAGCCCAAAGATTGTGTGCTCCAAGTCGCAAGTGACGAAATTGCGAGGAGCGAGGACAGTCGTAGGATCCAGGTCAAGTGAGGACCATTGGATCAATTTCTCACCACACCTATTGCGCATTTGGAGGTTTGAAGGTGAAAAAGAACCTGACAGCACAGAGTGGACAGGTGGCATACTTGTCGACACGGAGGTCAAACCTTTGTTGACCATTTCAGGGTTTCGTGAGTCAGAGAACCGAGAGCATAGCATCAGGATTCATGAATTTGCGAAGTCTAAAACTCCAAAAAGGTGGGAAGTTCCGTTGTGGGACCCGCATTGACGACGTGTCGAGATTTTGACATTTTGCCATATCGGCAGATAGGAAGTCAATACTTTTATCCAGGAAGTCTCGAAGTTGTGAGTTGCGATAAGGAATAGTGAGGGGTTCGGGATCTCGGTACTTCGAGTGTCAGGATACAAAGGAGGTATCACTTCGGGAAGTGAAGTTGCGAAGTGCCAAAGTTGGGTATAAGAGACACGTGGCAGAACCACAAAGTGGGCCCGGGAATAGACAGGCAGACACACGTCGCCTGGAGGAAGGAATCAATATTTTGTTGGCTTCTTGCATCTAGAAAATTCACAAGACAATAGTACATGAGCTCGATAGTGAAACTCGCGAAGCGGCGAGAGGCGAGAGGCGCTTGCGCTTAGCCTAGCTGGCGGTCGCATAAGGAAGGCACTGACAAGAGAAGGAGATATAACCATTTTGTGATTTCGGATATCGCGAGATTGGAGATGAAGAGTCAGGAGTCACGACTAGTGAACTCGCGAGATTGCAAGCTATGAAAGGGACCTATGGATCGATAATTTGTAGATTCCAGTGCGAATTGAAAGAGTCGATCTGGCTCAAGGGCATAGAGAACGATCCTGTGAGCGGATCTCGGTCCAAGGGCCGATAGGTCTACGTCAGTTTTGGTATCAGAGCTTGACTATGTTTGTATACTTCAGAAAGGGAAAGCGAGAAAGAAAATCTCATCCATGCGGCCAAGAAGAAGAGACAAGCAAGCACCCGATCCGCCAGAGGATAGGGAAATTCCATGAGGAAGGGGTAGGCAGGTGCCAAATCTAGCCATGGAGAGAGAGATGTGTGACATACGCGCCAAACTCGTGGACATGGAGACAACACAGAGGTGCACAGCTGTTGGAGATATCAGTGAATTTGAAAGTGAAAATGAAGCTAGACATGAAGGAGAAGAAGTTACAGTAGAAGATGCAGCAAATGAATGCCTACTTAGAGCTGTTGCAAGAATGGGTGATGTTATCACTCTAGGAAACTCTCCTAGGCTGTAAGTCAGAGATGCCTAGTAACTTAATATTTTTGGAAACTATTTTCTCAATAATAAGTGTGGGTTTGGCTCAAGATGAATATCTTAACCTCTGGATTGTATTCTCAAGAAAGTTTTAACTATATTCAAACAACACAAGGCCTTCAAGAGCTATTGTCAGATAGGTTTGTATAAAAAATGGATAAGAAAACTAATCAGTTAACCAAAACATACATAAAACCATGTATATATGATGGGTCAACAAACTAGCTAAATATGCTTGTGATTCTTGCTTAAAAAACAAAAGTAAGATGACAGTTACCATAGGATCATTAAACAGAGACAAAAGAACTAATTCCACTCTTAAGCATAGACAAAGATGAAAGAAGGTCTGACAGTAAAAAATGAAAGAAGCTTGCAGGCTGATATATTAAAGTAAGTGTCTTTCATACAAAACAGTAGCATATAGAACTCAAAATCAAACCCTTTGTTCATCTTTTGTCTTCAGCTTTATAGCTTTACAATACATTTTTCAGATCCTAAATTAATGGATCTAATTTTCTAAATACAGAAAGTAAACAATATTTACAAAAAACTAGGAAGAGACCCTCAAGATGAGGTCAATCCATATCTAATTATCTTCAAGAGTGATAGAGTGTTGATGAAGTGAAACCTAGCCTTCCAAGGCTGTTTGATTTGGTCCTCCAAGGATAAAATTCGAATTTGCTGAAGTGTGCAAAAATCTTGATTTTCTGTCTTTGAAAAAGATACCAAATATTATTGAAACACCTCTTCTTTTCCTTATCCCTCAAAAATAGCCAATGTATTTGACTTGATAATTCAACAAATATCCATTCAAAGAGGTTTCATACCATTCAAACTCAAAAAATCCCGATCTAGGCAAAAACTCGGTGATTCTGGCAATTACAGGCTTTCGGTGGTGAAGAGGGGAAAAATTTAGGACCCTTAACCACCAAAATAATTGCTTTCAGTGGTTAAGAGGGGAAAAATTTAGGCCTCTTAACCACTGAAAGTTGTAACTTTCAAAAATGGATCTATGGTGAATTAATTTGCGTGGGAATTGCAATGACTTGGATTTTTCTTTGAATTGGATGACAAATGGCTCAATAACCAGCAATTGAACTCGAATTCCACTTGGCAACCCTGACAAATCACGAGATTATGGCTATTGAGTATGAGTTTGCATGAGGAAATCATGGGATCATGACAATAACAATGACTCTCAGATTCAATATTGAATATTAATGAAATTGAAACAGAAATCAAATGAAGTCATAATGATTCTGTATCCTCGTGACTGGAGATAATGAAGGCCCATGTGACAAATCAATTCTGTTATCTGAAAATCATGCATGGAATTCTGGATTTCTACCGAGCCTTAATTCTGAAATGACAATTGGTAGTTAAAAGGAGAACAGGGCATAAATCTTCAGATAAGATGCCATAAGAACTTCATACCTCACCACCTAGATAAACTTTCGGTGGTTATAACTTAATGATTGTGCCCATTTGACATCTAGCTCGTGCCAAATCACGGGCTTTTTCCTTTTGTGCATAGAAACATTTTCGGTGGTTAAAAGACCCTTTATTTTTTCCTCTTAACCACCGAAAACCAAGACTTTCGGTGGTTAATGAGCATTTTTTTATCCCCTCTTAACCACCGAAACCTGAGATTTAAAGATTTGATTTCCAAGACCAAAATTGATGTTTTTTCCAAGTTTGTATCCAAATAGCAGACCTTCTAACACACCTAAAAAAATTTGGAAATGAATTTTTGGACCTGTTCCTATCACCTAAAAATTGGTAAAATGACAGTGCTATTTTAGGAGATAACAGGTGCTAAGGCAAAAATGGATATTCCAGTATATGAAGGAAACCTCGATGTTGAAGAGCTTCTAGACTGGATTAGAGCTCTAGACACATATTTTGACTTTGAAGATGTCAAGGAAGACAAAAAGGTCAAACATGCTATCACATGATTGAAAGGACATGCAGCGTTGTGGTGAGATAAGCTACAAGCTGACAGACGTTGTAAAGGAAAGCAGAAAATTAAGAGTTGGGATAGGATGATCACAAATATGAAGGTGAGATTCATTCTCAGGGATTACCAAATTACTCTGTTTTGGAGAATGCAAAATTTGAGATAGAAGCTGATGACAGTGAAGGAGTACACTGAAGAATTCTACAGGCTAAACATAAGAGCAGGTCATCGCGAAAGTGATGATGAAAAAGTTGCTAGGTACATGAATGGTCTACGATACAAAATTCAGGATGAGATGAGCATGATGACTATCCGAACGGTGGAAGATGTTTATCAGATGGCTCTAAAGGATGAATATAAGCTGAGCCGAAAGCAAGGTCAAAGAGGCTGAGACAAAAGTCATCCCAGAGGCAAATCAGTTGCCCATGATAAAAATCAAAAACCCAAGGAAGAGTGGAAGAAACCTCAAACTCAAATTGAGAAAGGTGGAAGCCCACAGAGAGGTCAGTATGCTGATGGAAACATTTTTCCTCGTACCAAAGGTAGAGGAAGAGGAAGAGGTGGAGTGGTGAAATGATTCACATGTGGAAAGAATGGACACAAGTCTTATGAATGTCCAGACAAAAAGAAAGAAGGTAGTGAGACTCACATTGCCAAAGCACAGAGGCAGAATGTTGAGGCAGAAGATGCTGAAGGCAGAAGATCGTTGATGATGCGAAAATTTCTCTTAATGCCAGAGAAGGAGGTGGAGAGTTCGGTCCAAAGGAACAGACTTTTTCGAACCGTTTGCAAGACCAAAGACTGGGCATGCAAAGTCATTGTGGACAGTGGTAGCACAAATAATATCGTTTCTATAGAGATGGTAGAAAATTTGGAGTTGGAGACTATTGAACATCCAAGTCCATACAGAGTTTCATGGCTACAAAAAGGACATCAGGTAAATGTCACTAAACAATGTTTAGTTGAATTTAAAATAGGAGGGTATAAAGATGAAATACTCTGTGATGTCATTCCCATGGATGTTTGTCATCTATTGCTGGGTAGATCATGGAAATATGACAGGAATTTGATTCATGATTGGAGAAAGAACACATACACCCTAGAGAACAATGGGAGAACTCACATGTTTCTTCCAATCAAAGATAAGGAGGTGAAACCTGAAGTAATCAACATTGTACTTCTCATGAGTGGGAAGGAACTCCTTACAGAGGTTAAGAAGAAGGAGAAACCGCAATTCATTATGGTCAGGAAGCCTAAAATTGTTTTAACCAGTACAAGGGTAGATGATTTACCGAAAGAGGTTCAGAAACTGTTGGAAGAGTTTGCTGACATAGTAGTGGACGAACTACCTCATTCATTGCCACCGATCAGAAGTGTGAGTCATCATATTGATCTCATACCTGGAGCTAGTTTACTAAACAAAGTAGCGTATAGATTGACGCCGTAGGAGAATGAAGAGGTCAAGAGACAGGTCCAGGACTTAATGGACAAGGGGTTGGTTAGAGAAAGCTTGAGTCCATGTGTTGTTCCGACAGTGCTCAGTGCGAAGAAAGATGGAAGTTGGAGGATGTGTACTGACTCAAGAGCAATTAACAAGATTACCATCAGGTATAGATTCCCATTGCCAAGAATGGATGATTTGATGGATTGCTTGAGTGGGGCCAAATTTTTTTCGAAGATTGATTTGAAAAGTGGATATCATCAGATTCGTATGAGAGAAGGTGATGAATGGAAGACAGCCTTCAAGACTAACGAAGGGTTGTATGAATGGCTTGTTATGCTGTTTGGCTTAATGAATGTACCAAGTACCTTCATGAGGTTGATGAACAAATTACTGAAGGAGTTCATCAGAAAATTTGTCATTGTGTATCTTGATGACATATTGATTTTCAGTAAAACGGAGGTAGAGCGTCTGAAACATTTGGCTATAGTGATGAAGAGGCTACAGCAAGAGAAGCTGCTGATAAATATGAAGAAATGCTCGTTCATGAAGACAGAGCTCATTTATTTGGGTTTTTTTATTTCTGCATATAAGTTGAGGATTGATCCAGATAAGGTGGAGGTAATTAAGAATTGGCCATCGCCAAAGAGTATCTTTGAAGTTCGAAGTTTTCATGGATTGACTAGTTTCTACCGGAAGTTCATCAGGAATTTCAGTGGAATTAGTGCACCGATGATGGACACAGTGAAGAAGAGACACAAGTCTTTTCACTGGACAGAAGAGGTGGAGAAAAGCCTCAATTTTTTGAAAAGGAAAATCACGGAGCAACCAATTTTGGTGTTGCCAGATTTCACAAAGACATTTCAGGTAAAATGTGATGCAAGTGGATTTTCAATAGGGGCAGTCTTGAGCCAAGAAGACAGGCTGATAGCATACTTCAGCGAGAAGCTGAATGAAGGGAAAGTGAAATACTCCATGTATGACAAGGAGTTCTATGCTATTATTCAGGCATTGAAGAAATGGAGACATTACTTAATCCCGAAGGAGTTTGTCTTATACAGTGACAATCATGCTTTGCAATTTGTGACTAAATAGGAGAAGTTGAATCAAAGACATGTTAGATGGGTTGAATACATGCAGAACTTTACTTTTGTAACTAAGCATATTTATAGAACTGCTAACAAAGTTGTTGATTCTTTGAGCAGGAAATGTTTGTTGTTGCAGGAGTTTAGAGTAAAAAAACTGAGTTTTGATGATCTCAGGGACATGTACAGAGATGATCCAGATTTTAAAGAGGCATATGAGGTAGCTGAGAATCCAATTCTTAGGGACAGAAGCCAATGGACATAGTACATGATCCAGGAGGGATTATTGTTTAAGGGTAATCAACTTTGTATTCCAAAATGCTCCAAGAGGGAGAATTTGCTGAAGAAGAACACAGTCGAGGATTGGTCAGACATTTCAGTCATGAAAATATGTTCTCAAAGTTAAATGAGTTATATTTTTGTCCAGGAATGAGAGCAGACGTCAAAGGATTCGTGGACAGATGTAGAATTTGTCAGCATTTAAAAGGGAAGAGGAAAAATGCAGGCTTTTATCAACCGTTACCCATACCTGAGAGGCCATGGGATGCAGTCAGCATGGACTTGATATTGGGGTTGTCGAGAACACAAAGAGGGTTTGACTCGATCTTTGTGGTAGTGGATAGTATTTATAAGATGGCACACTTCATACCGTGTTAGAAAACCAATGACGCAACTCACATTAGGAATCTGTTTTTCAAAGAGGTCATTCCACTTCATGGCTTACCAAGGAGCATAGTTTTGGATTGAGACACTAAGTTCATGGGACACTTCTGGAGAACCTTATGGAAAAATATGGGAACAAACTTGTCATTCAGTTCATCTTATCATCCTCAGATGGATGGACAGACAGAAGTTGTGAACAGAAGTTTGGGAGACTTTCTAAAGAGCTTGGTGACAGAAAACCACAGTCAGTGGGACAATATTCTGCCACAGGCGGAACTTGCTTACAATGATTCAATCAATAGAAGGACAGGGCAGAGTCCATTCCAGATTTTTTACGGGATGCAGCCAAGAGGACTTTCGGAATTGAGAGATTCATAACAGAATGAAACTAGGAGTGCTAGTGTAGAGGATTTCACAAAAGCGATGAAGGAACTTCACAGCCAGGTGAAGGAGCGATTGCAGAACTTGAGCCAAGAGTATAAGCACAGAGTAGATCAACACAAGAGACAACTTCAATTTGAGGTTGGTGATTTGATTCTGGCACATCTGAAAAAGGAAGGGTTCTCGAAGGGGACATATAACAAACTGAAGATGAAGAAGATCAGACCATGTAAGGTCTTGAATAAATTTGGGGCAAATGCTTATGAGATTGAATTACCTGATGGGATCAGAATTTCTCCAATATTCAATGTCTCATATTTGTACCCATTCAAAGTTGAGGAAGTAGGAGAAAGTAGTGAACAACCATAGGTTCATTGGACTAAACAGATGCCAGTTGTAGAGAAACCACATATGGAAAGCATACTGGACAAAAGAGTTAGTAAGAGGACCAGAAGAAGGGAATATTTTGAATACTTGGTCAAATGGAAGGGACATCCAGTTGAAGATGCCAGCTGGGAAAACGAAGCAGAGATTCAAAAGCATGGATAGACCATGCGAGAGCTCATGGATGGGAGCCCATGAAAATTTTCAAGCGAGGGAGTATGATGCAGGAGCATCACCAACATCAAGCGAGCGTGGATCAAGCGCCAACGCATTTTGGCACATGATAAATTTTTTGAAATGTTTTGGCATTGGATGCGCCAAACTTAAATGAGATAGTTAAGAAAGGGCATACTTCTTAATTTTAATCATACCTTGAGTGTCCCACTCTCGTCTGAAGGATTAAGAGGCATTTATGCTAGTAAATGTAAGTCGGTAGCTTTGAATTCTTAGATTAGATATTTTTAGGAGCCAGAGGGAAAATGGATATAGACACCCTCACTTGTATCATTGTAACATTAGCAGCATGATCAATAGAGAATAGGAGAGCAGAAGCAAAGAGTTGTGTATAGTAAAAACCCATGTACAAAATTTCTGGATTAATACAAAGATCTTTAGTTCAGACTCATGGTGTTCAATTGCTTTATGTGTTGCACATGTTGATTGATATATGCTTGTATACTCTCTTTTATGCATTTGCTTTGCTGCGTGAATGTATGATTTCATGTTAAATGTCTGAAATCTGAAGAGAGGGAGAGTAAGGAATGAGTTTCAATTGTTTCTTTTTCTGAGCAGAGTTTTCCTGCAAGGAATGTAACGAAATTGTCCGCAAGGTGTGCGTTGACAGAAGTCAGAGTTCGTCTCTGCAAGCCTAGGAGGGAAAAAATTGTTCTCATTCTCACAAAAGTGCAGGTTAAGCATAGGAGTCATTCAAGGAGTGCACAGGCCAAGTGAAGTCTCATAGTTTACAACCTGAGAGAAATTGTTGAAAGATTGTTGTCGCGGGGAGTGCGCAGAGTCTAAGAATTCAAATACTTGGAAGTATTTGAAGAATTGTCTCAAGGAGTGTGCGCAGGAACTTTCCCCAAAGGACTTGAGGATTTTTCAATCAAGCTCAAGAGGGATAGGATCTTCGAAGTTGTCGAAGAAAATCTCAAGAGGGCTAGTACCTTGAAGTGTTGGAAGGAGGCACAGTGACATTGTTTGCTGGTGAATAATTTTCGCGAAAGAATACCGTGTTCATTTCGCAGGAACCGTCAAGGAGGAATTGGACGGTCGGAATTCTCCATGGAGAATTCGTGAAGTCCCGGAAGCTGTCACATCTTGCAAAGGAGCAGGGAAGTTACGACAAGTATTCTCCAAGTGCAAGCTCAGGAGAAATCGGACCATGGGATCCAAGCCAACAATGGCCATTGGATCACTCGTGTAATCGCATTTCGTGGATTCGTGAGTTGAAGGTTTAAAACCTTTTCATCAAGATTCGCGAGGTCACGAGTGGCGAAGTTGCAAAATAATCTAAGTCATCCATTGGAGGAGGACAGGTGGCAGAGATCAAGGGATCTCGCAAACTCGGAGGTTCGCAAAGTGACATCCCAAAGATTGGGTGTTCCAAGTCGCAAGTGGCGAAATCACGAGGAGTGAGGACAGTCGTAGGATCTAGGTCAAGTGAGGACCGTTGGATCAGCGTCTCACCACACCTATTGCGCATTCGAAGGTTTGAAGGTGCAGAAGAACCTGACAGCACAGAGTGGACAGGTGGCATACTTCTCGACACGGAGGTCAAACCTTTTTTGACCATTTCGGGGTTTCGTGAGTTGGAGAACCGAGAGCATATCATAAGGATTCGCGAAGTCACGAAGTCCAAAACTCTAAAAAGGTGGGAAGTTTCGTTGTGGGACCCGCGTTGACGATGTGTCGGGATTTCGTCATTTGGGAATATCGGTGGATAGGAAGTCAATACTTTTATCCCGAAAGTCCGGAAGTCACGAGTTGCGATAACGAATAGCTAGGGGTTCGGGATCTCGACACTTCGGGTGTCGGGATACAAAGGAGGTATCACTTCAGGAAGCGAAGTCACGAAGTGTCAAAGTTGGGTATAAGAGACATGTAGCAAAACCAGAAAGTGGGCCCGAGAATAGACAGGCGGACACGCGTCACCTGGAGGAAGGAGTCAATATTCTGTTGACTTCTCACATCTCGGGAATTCGTGAGACAAGAGTACGTGAGCTCGACAGTGAAACTTGCGAAGCGGCGAGAGGCGAGAGGTGCTAGCACTTAGCCTAGCCAGCAGTCGCGCAAGGAAGGCGCTAACAAGAGAAGGAGATATAACCATTTCGCAATTTCAGATATCACGAGATTGGAGAGGAAGAGTCAGGAGTCATGACTCGTGAACTCACGAGATTACGAGCTGTGAAAAGGACTTGTGGATTGATAATTTTCATATTCCAGCGGGAATTGAAAGAGTCGATCTGGCTCAAGGGCATAGAGAACGATCCTGTGAGAAGATATTGGTCTAAGGGCCAATAGGTCTGCATCAATGAGGCAGACGACCATTAGTGTTCCATAACTACCAACAACCAGGAAATTATGCAAGGAATTTCCCACTTCCACCACTGACATGTATGTATTGTCGCGCAGTAGACCATGACACATAAGATTGTCCAACACTCTTGGGAAAGATCCAAGAAAAAATAAAATAGAACAACCAGAATTTCCAGTGGATTTATGCAAAAGCTAGGGATGATGGGTGAAACATCAATATATTCACTCAAGGAGGAACCAAGACAAGAACTGATGCAGCAAAACAAGATCCGGTGCAACACCAATGATTTAAGAATAATATTGATCCACAAAAGCAGTTTGACACACGAAAATAAAAGGAAACATTTAAGGAGTCCGGACAAGATTTTCTCAAGAAAAATGTTGCATCTACATCATCCCCAAAACAAACTTAGAACTCATTAATGTACAAGATTCCCTCCTTAATGGACCATACCAGTAAAGGACAACCTTTAGAGCAAGTAAGTACCATAAATAATTTTCTACAATCCTTTGTTAAGGTATTGAATGATCCATCATTTTTTAAGGTCTTACAAAATTTGCTTGAAAGATGCAACATGGAGGTAGAAGGGAAGTTAGAGTAGAAAAAAATCAATCATATCCATAAAAGAAGAAGGACAAACAAATAATTCAGACTAAATGCCAATATTGGGGATTTCAACATGAGAGATATTATACGGGACTTAGGCTCTGAAGTAAATGTATTACCTAAGAAGACATGGCAGTGTATGGGAGAACACACACTAGGCTATTCACTTGTCCAGTTGAAATTAGCAAATCAACACAGAGTGTTGCCAATTGGAAGGATTAAAGGTGTGATAGCAAATTTGGATGGAGTTCACACTATGGCAAGTTTTGAAGTAATAGAGATAGTAGATGGCACAACCCCTTACTAAGAATTTCTTAGAATAGATTGGGAATTTGATAAACAAGCTATAATCAACCTGACGATAAGAAAAATGACTTTTGAATCAGGTGAATATAGATTCATTGCACCATCGGATCCTTCGAAAAGAGAAATTTTTGTAGAGGCCACTTGTTTAGATTTGGAAGAAATAAACCAGTTGTACAAAACCACCATGTGATAACAATATTATGATAACCCAACTGTAGATGGGCTACTCAGTTGGAGAAGCATTACATCATGTACTTATGACTTAGACACAGGTTTGGAGAATTGGAAACAATGATTACATGAAGTTTCCATAAGGAGGTGTGTAAGAATAGATCCTATAGTAAGATGGATTGGTACAGAGATAAGAGAACCTCCCAGTTTTCATGGGCTAAATGACTTAGAGGAATTCTTATAAAATACGAAGAGGAAGTGTTAGAAAGTAAGAGGCTCTTATCCCTAGATATTGCACTCAAGTCAAGACCTGCAATATGGTGGGGTGCACACAAAGAAACAATTCAAGACTAGTATCAATGTAAATGACTACTGCACATTAGATTTGGCGCAAAACCGGGAAGCAATAGAGTCCAGAAGTATGAAGGGAAAGGCACACCAGTTGAACATTTGGATAAGTGTATAATAAAGTGGAGGATGAGACCACTAGAGAAATGGCCTCATCACTTTATCCATACATTGGAAGGGATCCCAAGGAACTAGTACATAGACTAGGAGATGTGCAGAGTCACTATAGAATGGATAGGATTACAACATAATTTTGTAGATTGATTCTCATTTGAACATGAGAACCCTAAGATTGATTCAGTATTGAAGTTGATACGGGGAGTGATATTTATTGATGGACAATAGTTTGAAATCATGACAAAATATCAAAAACAGAATAGACAGATAGTCAAATAATTACTCTCATGCTATCATGTCGAAGAGAAAGCACCAAATGAAGATGACCCACGTGTTGGAAATATTTTCATTGATGTCAATAGTTGAATTCATTGTTATGTGATGATGAGTTTTTATGATGAATTTTCAATGATGAAAAAATAGGGTGCAAAAGAACATTAATCAAATAGCATAAGGAAAAGCACATTGCATAAATGCTATCAGGATTGAAATCCCCATAGTAAAACTCCAAAATAATCGAGGAGGAATTATGTCCACTGATGTAGTTTTCGAGACAAACCAGGACCTTTAGATTGAGGGGACGATAGGGAAAAATTAAATATCAACCAAAAGATCTAAATCAGGAGCCTCAGAAGGTTTCCCATCCATTAAGATCAAGGAGTTACTTCATATGAATTCTTGACCATCCGATCGAGCAAAGTGGAAGGATATGATAAGAAGGGCCAAAGTCCCAAGATCCTGAATAGCCGAAGTACTAAAGGCCGAAATGAATCTGGACCATTGATCTATAACTTATCACAACCATTGGATGAATCCAAGTGGAAGGATAACATAAGCACTTCCATGTTGACCACTTCGGCGTTGACCAACTCTGGTGAAAATTGGAGCAATAATTACTTGGACCTCTGAAGCCCCGAAGTTATGAATTCATGAACTTTTATCAATGGTCAAATTAGAGGAAGAGTAGGGAAATCCTGTCAACCGTTGATCTAGTCAGAGTGTTTTCAACTTTGGCCTTGACCTACTCTGGTGATAAAAAACTTAGATGAGCCAAGAACTCCTGAACCTCTGAGTTCCAAAATAAACAAAGGCCATAGGATCAAGACAAGAAATATCTACAGTGATAGAACTATTCACCACTTCGCCAATTCAGGAGGATTAGATCGAAGTCTCTAAATTGTCATATACCCGAAGCAACGACAATCGTCATATCTGGGAGTTGCAGAGGAGGATTGTCGGATCAACATCTGATTAATCCATGACCATCAAATATCCGTAAAGGTAGATCAATGATGGGGAGCCATTGCGGGATCAAAGGGTTGAGTTAATGTCTGCACAATTTTTGGTTCCACAATCCACACAGACTGTCTATTTTCACCTACAAACATATCAATGGTTGGCATTAGTTCCACTACCAATGAGCAGTTTCCATTGCATAACTCTACGATGGTTTTAAACATCGTGCTAGTTGGGACTCCGCAATCATATTTGATCATAGATCCCCACACCAGTCCAGTATGACCGTTATATCCAGGAGAAGGACATGTGACACATCAGTATATCCACGTTAGCAAGACCACGTCTAGAAGGACACGTTGCACAATCATATGGTGACAAGTGTCAAAGTCTAGTTGGCGTTTTAGGTATGTGTAAGTCATGAATCTAAGTGACATGTGGAAACCACTCGGCTAGTGCCACATCAACAATGATTTCAACAAGTTACGTCACTTCAAGAGTATCTCCTTCAGGGGAAACCAATGTCTACCACCAACAACTGCTCGAAGTGCCGAAATGCGAAGTTGTGAACTAATGTTGGTCATTGATATAAGATCCTTTGGGTCTCACATGACTATTAGATCAAATGTAGTGGAAGGATAGAGTAAGCATGAGATGCTAACCGAAAACAAGCATTCATCGTAGTATTATGACTTATTTGGTAGGTAAACACTCCAGAGGGATTGAACCTCTCAGATTTCGAGTAGCCTAGATCCCTAGAGTCACGAATAGCCGAATACCCAAAGAGAGGAGATACTTTGTGCCTAAGCCCATGGTCCTAGCTCCTGGACTTATAAAAATCTATAAGAGTAGAGAAGTGTTGATAAACACTTGGGCTGAATTTTCTCTGGAAGAGTTGAATGACTGCAAAGATCGGAGTCCTGAAGCTTTGAATTCTCGATGAAAATGAGAACCATCCACTCAACTGCAGATGAATTCATGGTCATCGATTTGTTTTAAACCTATAGACAAGACAGGGTCATCCATCTAATGGAAGAATGAATATCGACCATTTGATCTATTTCAGTGAAATTCACTCTAGAAGGTTGAAAGATTGCAAAGGTTGGAAGTCCCGAAGGAAAAAGTTCCAAAATAAATAATGTTCTTCCTTATCAATCTTTGATTAAGTCATAGTTGTTGGATTAAGCAGTGGAAGGATAATGTAAGGATAAAATCTAGTCTATTGATTAGGTTCTGGGAATCATGTTAACCATTGGATCAATCCTTGTGAGAGGTAACCACTTGGGGAAGGTCAAACTTTGGAAGACTAGATGATTCTAAGAGAGAATGCACCCAAAGGTTGAAGTCTAGAGGACAAGGTTCCAACCCTCGGTCATGGGTTACAAACTCATAAGCGATGAGGCACTAAGAACATCGCTTAAATTAATAAGCCTATGGTTTTTCACATATGGTCACATGTAAATGGTTTTAAAGAAGTGCCTCTACAGAATTTGATTGCTACAATATTTGCAGAGACATGGAATCGAGTTAAAAATGAAAACAATTCATATTTATGGTCAATTCATGAAAATCAATCTCACTAAATGAAAATAATTCATGATAATGTTTGAATAATAATAGAGATTATTATTAATTTAAAATGAATAGGTGTGATGGTCCAAACAAAGGGACACAATCCTTAACAGCTCACACCAGTTGGAAGATTATATAAATGAGAAAGAATGGTGAGAAGAAAATTTCTTTGTAGTCCAGATCAGAAGATCAAAACAGAAGAAGAGTCCAAGAAGAAGAACTGGTGATTCTTATGAAGTGAGGTTGGAAGGGAGGAGCATGGAAGGATTCATATCCTTTACTAAGTAAAGTGTAAATTAAGGGAGTTGATGCTTCTTGGGGTTGGTTTCCTAAAATTAAGAGAGTTGGTGCTTCTTAGGTTTGGTGCCCTAAACATAAGGGAGTCGATGCTTCCTAGGGTTGGTTCACTAAATACAAGGGAGTTAGTGCTTCCTAGGGTTGGTTCCCTAAAGACAAGGGAGTTGGTGCCTGCTAGGGTTGGTGCCCTAAAGAAGGGGATTGGTGTCTCGTATATTTGGTTCTATAAAAAGGGTTGGTGTCCTTCACTATTTATTTATAAAACCTTGTAATCTATGTTAATTATATATTTATAATTGATTTTAAATACAATTCCATTGTTCATCTATTGTGGTAAATAATAAAATATCTAAGTAAATGATAATTTTTTAAAAGGGGTAATGTTGGTTCACCCTCACCCTCTCAGTATTTACAACAATTGGTATCAATGTGAGTGTCTTCAACATAGTCTAACAACTAGAAGGTAGATCCTAAAGATGTATCATCAAGAAGGAATTTATAACAACAAAGTGCCATTGTTCAATGGAGGTGGTTGTTCTCTATGGAAAATAAGAATGAAAATATTTGTGTTGTCTCTTAGCTTTGATATCTGGAAATCTGTTATAGATGGTTACACTGCACCAACTACTCCAGCCACAAATGTTGTAAGAAAGAAAATATGCAATGACAATTCAAGAGCAGTTAATGCAATTCTAGTAGGGTTGACAAATTCTATATGCGTGAAGGTTATGCATTGCAATTCAGCCAAAGAAATCTAGGACAAATTGGAGGTTGTATATGAAGGAGATAGCAAAGTCAGGGAAGCCAAACTACATACCTATAGAACTCAGTTTGAAAATCTAAAAATGAAAGAAGAAGAGAACATTATTGGATACTTTCATAGGGTAGATGAAGTGGTTAATTAAATCAGAAAAGTAGGAGAAGAACTTACAAATAAACCTATTGTGCAAAAGATACTAAGGTCATTACCTATGAGATATGATGATAAGATTTCTACAATTGAAGATAGGCATGATATTTACACACTCATAGTTGATTAGTTTCATGGAATTTTTATAGCATGTGAAATGAGAGCAGGGAATGATAAACCATCAAAAGATGAAACAATCTTTAAGGCATATAAAGCAAGGAACAAACATGAACATATGTCTCATGAAGATCAATTAGACATATCTGATGTAGAAGAGGCCAACTTTATAAAGAAAATCCAAAAAGGATTTGGAAAATATAAAGGAAAGTTACCTTTCAAATGTTTCAACTATGGAAGAATTGGACACTTTGCTAACAAATGTCCCTATCCCAAGCAAGAGGAAAATGATGAAGATGTTCACAACCAGAAAAACCAATACAAGAACAAATTTTATAAGAAAAAGAAAAACTTCTACTCTAAAGAATATATCAGCTCTTCAGACATAAGTGAAGATGAAGATTCAGATATTCTATTTATGGGAATGAACACTCAAAAAAATGGTGTAGATAATGAAGAAAACTCGAAATTTGAAGGAGAAGTAAACCTAGAAGCAGAACTGATTAGTGCTTTGGAGAAACTAAGAAAGTATAAAAAGAAGAACAAACTACTTAGGGCACAACTTCAAGAATTTGAAGAATCATATCAATCTAAATAAATAGATGCAGTAAGAATTATCAAAGAATCAGAGAAGATCATCAATGATTTAAAATCCCAGCTCCTAGAAGCTAATAAAATTGAAAAATTCATTTTAAGAAAACTTGGTGATAAAAAAAAAGTATGTGAGAAACTAGAAGCTGATATTAAGCTACTAAAAAGTGAACTTGAGAAAGAAAAGAAGTGATAAAATTTGGAAATAGTTCAAAGATCTTAGATGAAGTTATCAATAGTCAAAGGTCACCAAACAACAAGATTGGTTTGGGATACAATCAAGACTCAACTCCTACATCACAAGGATCTTTCAAAACACCAATCAATTATGCAAATGATTTAAATGGATCCTTAAGATGAGAAGATAATAAATCAAATATGACACCATTGAAAATTGTTCCACATAAACATAAATCAACATTCCCTACTAAAGTAAAAAATGAAAGGAAGAATACAATCACCGGAAGGAATCCCCCTAATAAATATCTATTTATTGTATATTGTTACTCTTGCAGTAATTGTTTTCATAAGGAAGTACACTGCAAAGTTTATGGATAATACAATAACATAAATGTCCAAATATATAAGAACAATAGGTACAATACATAGAAGAGAAACTATAACTCATTTGATCCTTTGCAAAAATTCAATATTGAATGTCAAAAATGTAACAACTATGGTCATAAAACTAGAGAATGTAGATTACCCATACAATCCTTAAAATTAGGAAACCCTAACAAACATAATAAGAATATATGGAAAATAAAATCGGAAGTACCAAGAAAGAAATATGATGAATATACAACATTTGAAATTGATGAAGTTAATAGTAGGAGAATGGTAGGTAAAACTTCTAATGAAGAATATAAAAATCAAAGTTATGCATATAAAATAGATCAAGCTCAAGACAAGAAAACTCCTAAAGAAAAATATGACACAATTCCATAACTTGATAATGTCATACAAGTAGATTATCCATTACCCAACAAATGGAAAATAAAAAAGGAAAATTCTCAAAACAAGGATAAAGAAGCTTCTGGTGCACAAAGTAGTGATGATGATGATGAATATTCAATAGTAGAACAACCAGCAGAATTGAGTGATGATGATCTCAGAAGTTTTCCAATGATATTTTAAGGATCCACGGAAACTCCTTCTCAAAACTTAGAAACAAAGAACGGAAGGAGAAATTAGGGAAGACTTAAAAAATGTTTCTGTTGATATTCATGTGATTATTGAAGCACAGAAAAATGAATAGATAACTAAGATCATCGAAAGAATCATGGTTTGATGGTATAAATATATGCAGGTTCTAACATGGTTTGTTGCAGGTATTCATCTTCCCAAGAACAATGCAGGTTGTGTATTCTCTCAGTAAAGTCATGTGATATGATCATGAATTGGTCCCAAAGTAGTTATAAGTGGACAAACCCTAAATGGAAATTAGTATGTGGGAAAGAAATGGAGTGAGTGGAAAAGTATAAATACAAATATTCTTGATTCATTTGTGAGAGAATGGGTAAGATGGATATCAAAGTGTAAGAAAATTTTGTGGTCTGGTTTCTATGATGGTAGTTCTACAACAGTGAGGTAATTATGAAGACAGGTCAAGTACAAGTATGAAAATGAAGGGAAAATACTGGAAGATGAAATTTCAGGAACATTTATTATGAAAAAGGTTGTAGCAAGTACTGAGACAGTGACTGGGATAGTGATAGAGAAAATATAAAGATGTATTGGCTGGTTGATGTGTGTTTGAATTGGATTGATAACTAGATCAATTCTAGTTGGATAGATTTCACTCTATAGGCAAGATGAGTCATGCAGAAAGCAAAGTATAAAAGTCTCTGAGATGAATTTAGAAGCATTGTATAGTAGAGAAGCAATGGACATGTCCAAGGATTGGTTGATAAGTATGAGTTATAGTTGCAGAGTGTTCCAGTAGGGAAGAAATATTCGCAATGGAAACAATATGTTCTATATAATGGTATACATGGAATATTGTAGAGATGACAGGGGGAGAGACCTTGTCAGGAAGAGATACCCTTTTAGAAACAAAGGGGGAGATAAGTTAGAGGCAGAGATAGAAGATTGACAGGGGAGTCATTCAATTAAGATAGACGAATATTAATCATAGGGGGAGAAACCATTTACCATTGATGTCAAAGGGAGAGAATAACTTAAGAGGAGAGAAGCATCATCATAGGTGAATTTTTTGTATGAATTTGGTGTGTTTCCATCAATGACAAAGGGGGGTATTTTTAGACATATTGTCATTGATGTGTTGTCATTGATGTCAACAGTCGAAGTCATTGTTATGTGACGATGAGGTTTTATGATGAATTGTCATTGATGACAAAACATGGTGTAGAAGAACATTAATAAAATCTCAATTTAAGGAAAATCTCATTGCATAAATGTTATCAAGATTGAAATCCACATAGTAAAACTCCAAAAGAATCGAGGAGGAATTATGTCCACTGATGTAGTTTTCGGGACAAACTAGGACCGTTAGATTGAGGGGAATTCGGGGAAGAATTAAATATCAATCGACAGATATGAACCAGGAGCCTCAAAAGGCTTCCCATCCTTTAAGATCAAGGAGGGACTTCAAATGAATTCTTGACCATTCGATCGAGTAAAGTGGAAGGATAGGATAAGCAAGCCCAAATGCCCGAGATCTTGAATAGACGAAGTCCCAAAGGCTAAAATGAATCTGTACCATTGATATAGAACTGATCACAGCCATTGAATAAATCCAAGTGGAAGGAGAACATAAGAAATTCCATGTTGACCACTTCGACACTGACCAACTCTGGTGAAAATTGGAGCAAAAATTACCTGGACCTCCAAAGCCCGGAAGTTCTAAAGTCATGAACTTTCATCAATCGTTGGATAAGAGGAAGAGTAGGGAAATCTTGTCGATCGTTGATCTATTCAGAGCGTGGTCAACTCCCACCTTGACCTACTCTGGTGATAAACAACTCAAATGAGATAAGAACTCCTCAACCCCAAAGTTTCGAAATAAATAGAGGCCATAGGATCAAGATTTTGATTAAGGTTGTTTGTCATTGATGTCAACCCTTGAAGAAAGTCTAGTATCAAAAAGGTTTGGGTAATGGACCCAAGTTTAATTTATGTAAAGATGACTCATTATTGTCTTGTCATATTTGATAAGAAGTACAAATGGATGAACTCCAAATTGCTCCCCTTATGGTGAAATCCCTCATGGGAAGACGCTTTGTTGATTGAGTTATCCTATAAGTATGGTTAGAGAACCCATGTTTAATTGTGGAATAATGAGATGAACATCAGTGAATTTTTCAGTAAAACTATCCTAGATGGATAGTGCTTGTCATGCCATTTCTGGTGGTATGTGGAACGTTGCATAACTCCTCACGGTTAGAGAGGTATGGCCATGTGAAGTTGGAGGACCCTCATGAGTCATATAGAAGCCCAAAAAAGTCAAAGTGTTTGCAAAAGAAATTATTTAAATAATAAAGTTAATGAAGAAATCCCTAAAATAAGGAAAGTGGGATGCTACATGAAAGTATAAATAAGAGCCAAGACTCTCTCATTTAATTACACTTGAACACATTGAATATCTTTTGTTGTGTAAGGCTTATTGCAAGTACTCATTGTTACATTTGAAGTTGTGAAAGTTTGAGGTAGTACGAAGGGTTGACGGTGAAAGTTTCAAAATTACAAAAAATACTAAAAACCCTAGTTTCTAAGGCATACACGGGTTGACAATGTATTAGGGTGCGTACATACTAAGGCGTATGTCGGCTGACAGTGTATTAGGGTGCGTACGTACATGGATTGGCAGTGTATTAGGGTGCGTACATGTTGGTAAATCCATGGAAACTTGAAGATATTAAGATGCAGAGGTTCTAGATTCTGATATCAATCTTGAAGGAAGGTCTACAGTGCTCAGATACATCAGATCTATCCATTGGTTCAAAATGTATGTCTTATTTCTATGAATAGTTGGATTTTGATGTATGCATGAGAAATGGTTATGGAGATTTGAGAATTCTCCCTGGAGAGTCTAGTGGTTTCATGGGAACTTATGTATAAGTCATAACTATAGAAATACAGTGCTGGTATAATTTATCATTGATACATCTTGTTAGAGTTGTGGCACATCTTGTATTTCTTGTCATATAGCTATGGGTTTTTATGGTACATGGTTGAGAGATTATATTTGTGAAGTGGTTGATGTATTGAGAGGTTGAATACCAGAGAGGGTTTGATGTTTAGATCATGTGAGGGATATTATACTTGTTTATGATTACACACATTTATATGGAACATGACTAGAGAGATATATAGAGATTTTGGGTAAAGAGGATGCAAGCACAGGGTACATATACAGTCTGGATACATTGATGGGTTACAGATCTATGTTCAAAAACTTACAGAGGGTCAGAAGTTTTCAAGAGAAAGGAAACCCTAGTTTTCAGAAGGCATATGCAGGATGCATAAAAATTTGGTCACGTACATAGGTGGGTTGCATAACAGATAGGTCACGTACATATGCATGTTTCATCACTACAGGTCGCGTACCTATTGTATTTTTGTTGATATATGTTCAGTTCAGGTACAAATTGATTACAGGGTAGTTGTACAGGTTGGATGCAAGTCAGTGGTACAGGTTAATACAATTGTATAGTGGTATATCTCACAGTGATAGTGTGACAGTGGTTTCATCATTCTACCTCTACATTAGGGTGGTTGGATGGGGCAAGGATAGGTGGTTGTAGCCACCTTCTGGTTGTATCTGGAGAACTTAGGGGGTTGTAGCCTCCTTCTGATTGTAGCCAGAGAATTGGGGAGTTGGATCTTCCCTCAGGTTGTAGCATGAGAAACTAGGGGGGTGGAGCCTCCTTCCAGTTGCAGCTGGAAAAGAAAGGAAGTTGGTGCTTCCAATGAATGTAATTCTTCAAGACATATAAGAAAAACAATTATGTGGTTTTCTCCCTCTTTGGGTTTCCTCGTAAAATATTGGTGTATTGTGTATGTGTATGATTGTTCATTTCTTATTTACTCTGCAGTTATTGGATGATAATGCTAAATTGATATAACACTTGGGTTATATAGTTAAAAAGGATTAGATTCCTCTACTATTGATTCACCCCCCCACTCAGTAATCCAACAATTGGTATCAAAGTAGGTTCCTTCAGAAAATAGTTTAACCACTGAAAAGTATATCACGGAGAGAAACAACTTGTATAAAAATGGAATACCATAGTTTGATGGACATAAGTATGCATTTTGGAGCATAAGGATGAAGACATATATATAAGCACAGGGATTTGAATTTTGGAAATCAATTGTAGATTGATACACATTACTAGCAATTCCGCCAATAAATGACAAAGCAGTGAAACTCATTAAGAATAATTCCAAATCCACAAATTCTCTTCTGAATGGTCTTGGTGAAACTGTATTCACCAAAATTTCACATTGTAAATCTACTAAAGATATTTGGGACAAACTTCAAAATATTTATGAAGGAGATTCAAAAGTCAAAGAAGCAAAGCTTCAAACTTACAGAGGTCAGTTCGAATAACTAAAGATGAAGGAAGATGATAATATTGCAACTAACTTCTTATAAGTCGATGAAATAGTAAATGCATTCATGGGATTGGGAGAATAAATCAAAGAATCTGTAATTGTTCAAAAGGTACTAAGATCTCTTCCTATGAGATTTGACCCTAA
>SNQJ01S0023090.1:24175-45240 GCA_010110895.2 Picea sitchensis
TAGTGGCTATGTTTCCTTCCATCATTTTAGGCTGAATGAAGGGGTGGTGGGCCCATAACCTGTTAGAATATAGAATATGGTGTGCTCATTTTACCATTGACGATACCTTCGTCACCCAACCATAGGCCGAAGCCTCCCTCCGAGCACCTTAACCTTGACCGAGAATTCCTTCGAAAGAAAACCTTAGGCTAGATAGCCAAACAAAGAGTAGTGCATCAATCCCCAAGGATAGCGCATCACAAAAAGATGATCAGATAGTCCAAACCCTAGCCAAGAGATATTCAAGCCAAAACTGAGATCTTGCTGCTACTGCAGCTGCACCAACTCTTCCTCCAAACCTGCGCACAAGACTGCAACTGCAGTGCACACCAAACTGCAGAACTGCAATTCTAAGATGTAACAAATGAGAACTGGCACCCTGTATTTATAGTGGTTCTGCCAGTTTTGTTGGGGTCGACTTCTCCTTCTGGATAAGTGTCTGTTCAGTATATTATTATAATTTCCGATCGACTTCTTCTCTTGGAGGATAATAGCCTAATATAAATTATCTTCTTGAGCCAACAAGGCTTCTAGGGTTATTAGCCAACTCATTAGGGTTTCTCTTGCTTCCTGGAGTCTTCTATTCTCGTCAGGTTCACACATGGAGGTAAATACCTCCCGCATCTACCATAATATTAACATGAGTCTCATAGCATCTTGACTTCGTCCATGGTACCCATAAGTACTTGATATCATCTATTACTCGGTGGATTTCAAGAAGCCCTTTGCTTCTTGAGGTCATGTCTCCTTCTTTTTGACATCAACACAGTTTCCAGAAGGGTGGAAGTATCTTGACTCTCATTACCTTTTCAATGAGGAGTCTCATATGACACAAAGAGAGTTATCATTTCTTTCTAATTATGTTGACCCCCATAATATTCGACTTTAGCAAACTCTCATGTTACGGTGGGTCTTACTATGCGACTGTTGTAGCTTTCCATACCAGTCGAAGACCTCTGAATTTGATAGGCCATCAATGCCTATGAGTCATTGACACTTCTTACCATTGTCCATTATTCAATTCAGAGCCAATTCACCATTTAGGACCGTCATCTATCGGTATCAACCCCCCCCAGGGCGCTGCAACTATCTACATCATCATGCATCTTCAATTATAGTCCCACATTTTGGTTTCATGACACGAGCATGGGGCATGTCTACCTTGCTTGTACACATATTTTATTTTTTCTTCCTAGAGAAAGGTCTGGTTTCCACAGTTTTCCCTCTCCCTTCGACGGATCACTCTTACAGTTCCTCTCTTCACTCTTCCTTACAATGGAACTCTTAGCAAAAGAAACATTGATGTATTTCAGCTATATGTATTCTCCTAACCTCACACATCAGGGGGAATCTATTATCACTGAAAAATATTCGGCAACAATGTACACAATGGTTGAAGAAAGACATCAATTCCAGCAGAAATTAGTACACCTACATCTCCAAAATCCATCAAAAAAGCATAAAACTATATACTTGGCTCAAAAATTAAAGTGCGCAGATTCACCAAAGGAAGCATGCGTAGAATGCACATGCTAACACAACTCTAAGCACGCACTATGTGTAGAATGTGAAAAATGCAAGACTATCTACGAGTAAATCCGTGTACTTCTCATGAGCGACACATTTATGAATCTTGTCGGCCTCTCAACCACTTCTAGCCCGAGCCCCAACAGGATTTAACACTCCGATATGAGAGAAATATATCTTGGAGGTTGGTCAAGGTCTAGGAAGTGCTCTAAAAGGACCCTTGTTCACACTATGAACCAGTTGTATCTTGCCATGAATGTACACTATAAATATGTGCCATGGGTGTGCTAGAAAAATAAGAAATTCAAGGTATTGTTATGCTACAAGAATTCTTCTTGGAGAATCCTCTTTTCTCTTTGAATCATTCAAGCACTATAGCAAGGGCCATTCCACTCACCTCTTGAGAGGATTAGCATTGTATTTCTTCACCATTGTTACTTTCCATTACATGAAGAGAAGATATCTCTATTAAAGAACTCAAAATCCCTCCCAAGGAGGAGAGGGGATTCATAAGTTCTTACCTTTCTCTACGATGTTAGCCTATCAATATAACGATCCATTGGTAGCTATATGATTGTCATTTTTTTTTTCATGGTTCTAGTTCTTGCAAGCTTCTCTAACATCTATTTCTTTTTGTTTTTATTTCTATTTCCTTGTTTCATGTGTATTTGGTTATATAATCAACTCACAAACCTCTGTCTTGTTTAGCTGACTTAACTAGGCAAATAAGTGTTGTGTTTTTTCTCACCCATGTGGAAAAACCAACACAACACCTGGGATTCCTTGGTTTCTTGCAACATCTCTTCCGCCTCCTTGTCTCTCCTCATGATGTTTGATCCAGGTTTGTTCACCTCTTGTCGCCATTTTTTAGGAGGTTTCAGAATCATACCTTTCACTTCTAGGTACAGAGAGTTGTTTACTTTTACTTCGGGTAATGGGTCCCTTGTACTCATCCAACTTCAATATTGACCTTGTTCTTGTGCTGCTCTAGAAAATATTTGATTTCTTCGATCTTCTCATTCTTCGCTCCTTTGTCTTCAGATAATTTTTCTTTCTTCTTCTTGGACTAACATCTTCCAGAACCCTTCTAACACCTCTCGAGTCTGGGATGTTGATATTACCGGATTATATAATTGGTGCAATATTCTTCGTTGATTATTCTGTCCAATTTCTAACTAGGGTTGGTTACCCTGGGGTAAAGTCATATATTTCTTTCAAAACACTTTGCCAGGTTTCAAATTTTCAGTTCATGTCCCCAGTATGGTCGCCAAAAATGTTGACGCTTGAATCCGTCAGGACCGAAATGACAACCTCACGAGGATTCAAATCCTCCCACATTTTTATACAGGTGGTACTCCTATGTACGAGATTTATAAAATGTGGGACTTTTGTAAGAAGTCCATCAAGAAATGAAATACATATAACAGAAAGCGAAAAATATTTTTATTTTCTTTTTTTTAAAAGATAATTCCTGAGAATGGACCAGGAAACACACACATTCATACATTTAAAGCAAATAAACATAATTCCTCACATCCATCATAATAGGGCTAAAGATTTATGATCACATAAAAATTAAATGAAAATGATTTGCATGCATAAGAGAACTTTGACAGAGTGATACATGGGTAGCTCAAATGAAGATAACGATAGATCAACCTCAAATACTTTATATTCAGAAAAACTAGGTTACAAAGTACAATCAAGATTGTTCCCAAAATAGTTCTCTTGGAATTTCTAAAAAATATATAGTTCAATACATATTCTCTGAAATCAAAATTTGTTTGTCATAATGACTGGGATTGGGGCTCCCATGGACCATTAAGAATATATGTAAAAGAATGAAGTTCTTAGAAAGAATAAAGTGGGCGGGGGAAGACAACGAGACCTCGTAAGAAGAAAAAGGAAAATATTAGTCTTCGGTTAAACCTTTCTATTTAAAGAGGTGGAGTAACTCGATGAAGATTTTGATAAAGACAAAAAGATGTGATCAGTATGAACTTAATATGATGGTATCTCATGGTTTTTCACTTGCTTGTTGATGTCATTTTATGGATTTCCTCGATGGTTATGGGAACTGTCTCAATCGTCCTTTTCCCTTCATTGGTAAACTTGTCGACAACCTTTTTGAACCACTCCTCGATGTAGCCCCTCATTGGTGCCACGTTGATTTCATGCCATATTTTTATATTGAAGAGTTAAAATTCCAAGTGCCTTAGATCAATAGAAATCTTGTGCAATGATTCTTCAATCTCTTGGTTTTTAATCGAATAATCAACTAGCCAGTTTTCCACGTCATCTTCACCATTTTCAAGAATGGCATAGAATTTTTCGAATGAGGATCCTTTAAAGATCTCAACTTGTTCATCAAATGCTTGCTTGGTTAAAAAAAATGAGTTGAGTATCAATTTTGGGTCTTGGATTTCATTGGTGCTTCCATTTAGATCTATCTCAGTTAGCTTCTTGAATAGTTCATTTCTTCTAGTTATGTCTTGGCTACATGCAGGAACTATACCATTCATATTTTTCTCCTTTTCCTTCCAGCATGCGTTCAGTTGTTTTATTCGGTTCGGGGAAGGGAGATCCTCCTCTCCTTTTCTCAATTCCATCATATTAGTAACTTTAACACCAAATGGTACAACTGCATCGAGGTAGAAACCTTGCTCGTTTTTCAAAACAGATTGCAGATATTCATGAAAGCATGTTCTCTAGTTCCAAAAGATACCATACTCTTTGACATATCCCAAGCCTCTGTTATTAATTCCATTATTTTCTTTATATTCTTTTCCACATAGCCTCAGTCCAATGTGAGAAGGCTTGCCTATCCTTTTAACTTTTCCATAGATGTTGTAGGCTCGATCATTGCTAAAGGACTAGAAAGCATTGGAAGGGGCATTAGAGATCCTTCCAATTATTTGATTCACTCCTTTAACTTGACATTCCCTGCTTCAAGATAGTCAATAGAGTTGTCTAGAGCATCTCTAGTTTCTCGGTTTATCTGGGAGATTTGGGAAGGCCGCATTTTCCATAGGTTAATATCTGAACGAGATTTCCCCTTCTTATTCTTTACATCTATTTTTTCAATAATAAAATTTTTGGATTCGCTGTAAAAAACAACGCTCTGAAATGCAAAAGACTCTTCTTCGTCGAAGGTATTGGTCCCAATTATTTCCATATGACGGTTCTGGGGAGCAATGTTATCTAGCTGGTTTTCGTTGGGGAACACTTTCTCAATGCCAATTTCTAGTTTCATATCTGATGCAGGCACGCCCGCTAGGCACGTTCGCTCACAGGATCTTTCCTCCTTCCTCGGCCCGAAGAACTGAAAGGTTCTTCTATTTCCCTATCGGGAAATTTTCACCCACAGTAACTCTCTCACGGGATCTCCCTTTTTTCTATCGGAAAATCAATGCTAGCCTCTTTACTTTGTTATCGGGGTTCCTTCCTATCGGGATTCCGGCACTTGCAATGTCCAAACAACTTACTTTGCCAATCCCTGATATGCTCCTTTGCTTCCCTAGCCCTTCCTGGCTAAGCCTTTAGTCCATGTGACCGCTTTCTATAAGACCACAGCCTTATATCCCTTCCATCGGGTTTTTGGACTTCAAAATCCCGATGCGCTTCCAACTTCTGCTAGCCCTCCGGGCTAGACCCCTGGTCCACGTGACCTCCTCTATATGACCACAATCATACCTCACATCGGGGGTTTTGACTTTTCGATGTTGAAATGAAAACGTCCCTAGGGTTCGCGATCCCTCGAATCCCGACGTGCCCTTTACGCGTTAGCCCTCCTGGCTAGAATCATTTCCCATATGACCACTATCTCCATGACCACAGTCTTATCCCTCGTCGGGGTTTCGGGGTTTCCAATGCCAAAATGAAATTTCTCACAGGATTTCCGATCCTCCGAATCCCAATAGGCTGACAGTTGTCCCCCACACAATGGAGCTTTCTTCCTTCTCTAATCTGCTGACAGCTGGCCCACAATGACACCTGCCTCCTTGTCAGGGTTTCGAGGTTCGCGATTCCAAAATGTATAAACACCTTGTCACCAGGATCCATGATATCCCGATGACCCAAATGCCGATCAACAACTTCATGTCGGGACTTTCCCCGATGACGTCGATTCCTACCACGCGTCCTCCTCTGATGGACGGTCTCGATTTCTCCAGGATTTCGAAACTTGTGATGTCCCAACTTTCTTGTCTTCAGGAATTCCGATTTCCTGATGCCGAATATCCCGACTCCCGATGCCTTCGATCTCCGCCACATGTCCCAACTAACGGACGGTCCAGATCTTCCCGGGACTTCGGGGTTTCAAATGTCGAAAAACATTCGACCACAAGACTATCGATCTTTCAAATTTCGATGGTAAACCTCGTGCAACTCTTGTCCGATCCGACGGATGGCGGGTAACTGGTCAACAATCCAACGACTCATGACTCCTGGAGCTTGAACTCCGAATGTGGTCGTAACCTCCTTGCTTCTTTGGCAGATCCAACGGTTGACCGGATTTTTACAGATCCTCTCCACAAGATCCTGACCGTCGATTCTCCCCTTTGGCAATTCCTTGAGAATGACCAAGTGTTCCTCCGCGGAACTTGTCCGCCTGCGGTGCAATTGTGCAATGCCTATTTTTAAACACTCCATGGCACAAATCTTCCGGTGCTTCTCCTCAATGAGCTTGAAATCCTTATCCCTCCTGAGCTTGTCACAAATTTCAACCTCAAAGAGGGTCCTTGCACACAATCCTTGCAGCAATCTTCATATATTTTAAAAATATCTAAGAACCCCTTGACCATGCGCACACCTGCGATAGCAGTCCTTCAACTCTTCGCTCAAATTCATAACTGAGACTTCCTCTACATGCGCACTCCTTGCATGGCCTCTATAACCCAATTTCACTTCTGGGTGAACGAGAACAAGAGTTCAACTATCTGAGCCTTCTGTCAACGCACTCCTTGCAGACGACTTCAACCGCACTCCTTGCAGGAATCCTTGCTCAGATAGAGAAACAATTGAAACTCATTTCTTCTACTTTCTTTCAGACTTCAAACACTCAGCAATAAATCATTCATACATAGAATGTAAAGAAAATGCATAACAGGAAGTAAATACTCATGAGCATAACATTCAGCATACATACACAGAGAACAAACACAACGCCATGAATCTAAATCAACTTCTTCTATTAATCCAAATAATTATACATGGGTGTTTCTACACATCTCTTTGCTTCTCTTCTATGCTCCAATGCTTCTAACTATTTCTGAATAATGTTACAATGCATAATGAGGGTGTCTATATCCCATTTCCCTCGTGTGCTCTCAAACAGTCTAATCTAGAATTAAAATTCCTATCTACCTGCATTAACTACTATAAATTCCTCCATCTACTTCAGACGAGAGCAGGGCACTCAAGGTCTGATTACATTATACCAAGGCGCCTTCATTAAATGATCTCATTTATATTTGGCGCATCAACTTCAAGGGAAAATTCAAAAATTTGGCTGGGTTTGCCCAGCTGTCCTTTGTCTTCCGCGCTGGCTCGCCTGATGTGAGGGATGCTCCTGCATCATACTCCCTCGCTTGAAAATCTTCATGGGCTCCCGTCCATGAGCTCCTACATGGTCTTTCCATGCGTTTGAGGATGATAAGCTGAACTAAACAACAAGTTAGTCCCTAGCTTCTTCCATAATGTCCTCCAAAAGTGCCCTATGAACTTTGTATCTCTGTCCAAAACAATACTCCTTGGTAAGCCGTGAAGTCGAACGACTTCTTTGAAAAACAGATTCGTGATGTGCATCGCGTCACTGGTTTTCTGACATGGGATAAAATGTGCCATCTTGGAAAATCTATCCACTACCACAAAGATTGAATCAAATCCTCTTTGCATCCTTGGCAATCCCAATATGAAATCCATACTAATTTCATCCCACGGCCTCTCAAGTATGGGCAATGGTTGATAAAAACCCGCATTCTGCTTCCTTCCCTTTGAATGCTGGCAAATTCTGCATCTGTCCACAAATCTCTTGACCTCTCATCGCATCCCTGGACAAAAGTATGACTCTCTCAGCTTTGCGAATGTTTTTTCATGACCGAAGTGTCTGGCCAATCCTCCATTGTGTTTCTCCTTCAGCAGATTCTCCCTCATGGAACAATTTGGAATACATAGTTGATTGCCTTTAAACAACAATCCTTCCTGGATCATATACTTGGCCCATTGGCTCCTATCTCTGAGAACTAGATTCTCATTTGCTTCGTACGCCTCCTTGAAATCTTGATCATCTACGTACATATCTCTGAGATCATAAAAACCTAACGTCTTAACTTTGAACTCCTGCAACAGCAAACACTTCCTGCTCAAATATGTTTTATCACAAAAGTGAAATTTTGCATGTATTCAACCCATTTAACATGTCTCTGATTTAGCTTCTCTTGTTGGGTCACAAACTGTAATGCATGGTTATCACTATATAAAACAAATTCCTTTGGAATCAAATAGTGCCTCCATTTCTTCAATGCCTGGATGATGGCATAAAATTCCTTGTCATATGTGGAATATTTCACCTTCACTTCATTCAGCTTCTCGCTGAAATATGCAATTGGTCTGTCATCTTGACTTAAGACGGCTCCTATTGCAAACCCGCTTGCATCACATTTTACCTGAAATGTCTTTTGAAAATCCGGCAACACCAGAATTGGTTGTTCCGTAATCTTCCGTTTCAACAAATTGAAACTCTTCTCAGCCTCTTCAGTCCAGTGAAAAGATTTATGTCTTTTCTTCACTGTGTCCATCATTTCTGCACTAATTCCACTGAAATTCCTAATGAACTTCCAGTAGAAACTAGCCAATCCGTGAAAGCTTCTCACCTCAAATATGTTCCTCGGTGCTGGCCAATTCTTAATTATCTCCACCTTATCTGGATCCATCCTCAACTCATTTGTCGAAATAACAAACCCCAAATAAATGAGTTATGTCTTCATAAATGAGGATTTATTCATGTTTATCAACAACTTCTCCTGCTGTAATCTTTTCATCACAATAGCCAAGTGCTTCAGATGCTCTGTCTTTGTTTTACTGAAAATCAGTATGTCATCCAGATATACAATGACAAATTTTTCGATGAAATCTTTCAGGACTTCATTCATCAACCTCATAAAGGTACTTGGCACATTTGTTAAGATAAATGGCATAAAAATCCATTCATACAAACCTTCGTTTGTCTTGAATGTTGTTTTCCATTCATCACCTTCTCTCATGCGAATCTGGTGATATCCACTCTTCAAATCAATCTTTGAAAAAAAAATTGCTCCACTTAAGCAATCCATCAAATCATCCATTCTTGGCAATGGGAACATGTACCTGATAGTTATCTTGTTAATTTCCCTTGAATCAGTGCACATCCTCCAACCTCTATCTTTCTTCGGACTGAGTACTGTCGGAACAGCACACGGACTCAAGCTTTCCCTGACCAAACCTTTGTCCAACAAATCCTGGACTTATATTTTAACTTCTTCATTCTCTTGCGGCGTTAATATGTACGTGGATTTGTTTGGAAAGTTGGCTCCTGGTATGAGATCGATATGATGACTCACACTTCTCATCGGTGGCAACGAATGAGGTAATTCATCCACTACTATATCAACGAACTCTTCCAGCAGTCCCTGAACGTCTTCTGGAAAATCGTCCACTCTTGTGCTGGTCAAAAAAATTCTTGGTTTTATGACCACAAAGAATTGTGGATCCTCCTTCTTCTTAACCTCCGTAAGAAGTTCCTTCTCACTCATGAGAAGTACAGTGTTACTCACTTCCGGCTACACCTTCTTATCCTTAATTGGATGCAACATATGAGTTCTCCCATTCTTTTCCAGGGTGTATGTGTTCATCCTCCCATCATGAATCACATTCCTATCATATTTCCATGGTCTACCCAGCAATAGATGACAAACATCCATAGGAATAACATCACATAAAATCTTATCATTATATCCTCCTATCTTAAATTCAACTAAACATTGTTTGGTGACATTTACTTGATGTCCTTTTTGTAGCCACGAAACTTTATATGGACTTGGATGATCAGTCGTCTCCAGCTCCATCTTTTCTACCATCTCGGTTAAAACGAGATTATCCGTGCTATCATTGTCCACAATGACCTTGCACACTCTATCCTTGGTCTTGCAAGCAGTCCTAAAAAGACTGTTTCTTTGGGCTGAGATTTCCATTTCTTTCTCTGGTGTCAAAAGAACTTTTCGCATCACCAGCGATCTTCCACCTTCAGCGTATTCTACCTCAACATCTCGCCTCTGTTCCTCGGCAATGTGAGTCTCTCGAACCTCTTTCTTTTTATCAGGACACTCATAAGACTTGTGCTCGTTCTTTCCACATGTGAAGCACGTGATTACTCCACCTCTTCCTCTTCCTCTACCTCTGGTACGAGGAAACCTATTATTATCAGCATACCCTCCTCTCTGCTCAGTATGATGTTCTCTTTGCTCTGTGTATTTCCTTCGTTGCGAACTTCCACCTCTCTCTGTCCGAGTCTGAGGTTTCTTCCAGTCGTCCCTGGGCTTCTGGGTTCTTTCCTGGGCAACTGATTTGCCTCTGGGCTGACTTCTGTCTCTGCCCCTCTGACTTTGCTTTCGGCTCAGATTCTCTTCCTCTTTCAAATCCATTTGATAAGCATCCTCCACCGTTCGTATGGTTTCCATACTCATTTCATCCTGAATCTCATATCTTAGGCCATTCATATACCTGGCCACTTTTTCGTCATTGCTTTCACGATGACCTGCCCTAATATTCAACCTGTAAAACTCTTCAGTATATTCCTTTACTGTCATAAGATTCTGTCTCAGGTTCTGCATCCTCCTGAAAAGAGAAATTTGATAGTCCCTGGGAATAAATTTTGCCTTCATCTTTGCAATCATGTTGTCACAGCTCTTAATTTTATGCTTGCCTTGGCAACGCCTATTCGCTTGTAGTTCATCCCACCACAAAGATGCATGTCCTTTTAATCTCGTGATGACATGCCTGACTTTCTTGTCCTCTTCGATATCTTCATAGTCAAAGTAAGTGTCTAGAGCTCTAATCCAGTCTAGAAGCTCTTCTACATCCAGATTTCCCTCATAAACTAGAATTTCCATTTTCACCTTTGCACCCATTCTTGCAACAACTTTAAGTAAGCGTTCATTTGCTGCATCTTCCGCTGGGATTTAGTCTTCTCCATGTCCAACATCATCTTCATTTTCGGACTCACTGATATCTCCTACATCAGATTTGAGCCTTTGTCTTATATCCATGTCCACAATCATAGAGCATAAGTTATGCAGCTCTCTTTCTACTCCCGGATCCTGCACTTGCCTACCCCTTCCTCTGGATCGGGTGATTGTCTATCTCTTCTCCTTGGCGGCATGGTGAATTCTCCTTCCCTTCTCTTTTATAGAAAGCAAAGACTCCTTCTTGTGCTCTGATACCACTTGACGCAGGCGCGCCCACTAGGCACGTCCGCTCACAGGATCGTTCCTCCTTCCTCGGCCCGAAGAACTGAAAGGTTCTTCTATTTCCCTATCGGGAAATTTTCACCCACTATAACTCTCTAACGGGATCTCCCTTTTTTCTATCGGGAAATCAATGTTGTCCTCTTTACTTTGTTATCGGGGTTCCTTCCTATCGGGATTCCGGCACTTGCAATGTCCAAACAACTTACTTTGTCGATCCCCGATACGCTACTTTGTTGCCTTAGCCCTTCCTGGCTAAGCCTTTATTCCATGTGACCGCTTTCTATAAGACCGCAACCTTATATCCCTTCCGTCGGGGTTTTGGACTTCAAAATCCCGATGCACTTCCAACTTCCACTAGCCCTCCAGGCTAGACCCCTGGTCCACATGACCTCCTCTATATGACCGCAGTCATACCTCACATCGGGGGTTCAGACTTTCTGATGTTGAAATGCAAACATCCCTAGGGTTCGCGATCCCTCGAATCCCGACGTGCCCTTTACGCGTTATCCCTCTTGGCTAGAATCCTTTCCCATATGACCACTATCTTCGTGACCGCAGTCTTATCCCTTGTCGGGGTTTCAGGGTTTCCAATGCCAAAATGCAATTGCTCACGGGATTTCCGATCCTCTGAATCCCGATAGGCTGACAGTTGTCCCCCACACAATGGAGCTTCTTCCTTCTCTAATCTACTGACAGCTGGCCCACAATGACACCTGCCTCCTTGTCGAGGTTTCTATGTTCGCGATTCCAAAATGTATAAACACCTTGTCACCACGATCCCCGATATCCCGATGACCCAAACGCCAATCAACAACTTCCTATCGAGACTTTCCCCGATGACGCCGATTCCTGCCACACATCCTCCTTTGATGGATGGTCTCGATTTCTCTGGGATTTTGAGACTTGTGATGTCCCAAATTTCTTGTCTTCGGGAATTCTGATTTCCCGATGCCGAATATCCTGACTTACGACGCCTTCAATCTCCGCCACGTGTCCCAACTAATGGACGATCCAGATATTCCCGGGACTTCGGGGTTTCAAATGTCGAAAAACATTTGACCACAGGACTACCGATCTTTCAAATTCCGATGGTAAACCTCGTGCAGCTCATGTCCGATCCGACGTCTGGCGGGTAACTGATCAACGATCCAACGACTCACGACTCCTGGAGCTTGAACTCTGAACGCAGTCATAACCTCCTTGCTTCTTTGGCAGATCCAACGACTGACGAGATTTTTACAGATCCTCTCCACAAGATCCTGACCATCAATTCTCCCCTTTGGAAATTCATTGAGAATGACCAAGTGTTCCTCCGCAAAACTTGTCTGCCTGTGGTGCAACTGTGCAACGCCTATTTTTAAACACTCCACGGCACAAATCTTCCAGTGCCTCTCTTCGATGAGCTTGAAAGCCTTATCCCTCCTGAGCTTCTCACAACTTTCAACCTCAAAGAGGGTCCTTGCACACAATCTTTGCGGCAATCTTCAAATATTTTCAAAATATCTGAGAACCCCTTGAACCTGCGCACACCTGCGACAGCAGTCCTTCAACTCTTTGCTCAAATTCACAACTGAGACTTCCTCTGCCTGAGCACTCCTTGCACAGCCTCTATAACCCAATTTCACTTCTGGGTGAACGAGAACAAGAGTTCAACTATCTAAGCCTTCTGTCAACGCACTCCTTGCGGACGAATTCAACTGCACTCCTTGCAGGAATCCTTGCTTAGATAGAGAAACAATTGAAACTCATTTCTTCTACTTCCTTTCAGACTTCAAACACTCAACAAGAAATCATTCATACATAGCATGTAAAGAAAATGCATAACAGGAAGTAAATACTCATGAGCATAGCATTCAACATACATACACAGAGAACAAACACAACACCATGAATCTGAATCAACTTCTTCTATTAATCCAAATAACTGTACATGGGTGTTTCTACATAGCTCTCTGCTTCTCTTCTATGCTCCAATGCTTCTAACTATTTCTGAATAATGTTACAATGCATAATGAGGGTGTCTATATCCCATTTCCCTCTTGCGCTCTCAAACAGTCTAATCTAGAATTAAAATTCCTATCTACCTGCATTAACTACTATAAATGCCTCCATCTACTTCAGACAAGAGCGGGGCGCTCAAGGTCTGATTACATTATACCAAGGCGCCTTCATTAAATGATCTTATTTATATTTGGTGCATCAACTTCAAGGGAAAATTCAAAATTTTGGTTGGGTTTGCCCAGCTGTCCTTTGTCTTCCGCGCTGGCTCACCTGATGTGAGGGATGCTCCTGCATCAATATCCTCRAGGGAGAGATCATCAATATCACTTTCTCCCTAAGGTACCTCCTCTTCTTGCACAATGTTTTTTCATTTCTTCCTCACGAGAAGTTTATGAGAACTTTCAATTTTGTTGGAAGGAGGGTTCTTATCTCGTCCACTTCTGGAAGAACTGTGGGTGAATTTCTTACTTGGGTAGGCCATTGGAGCACTTCTCTGAGATGTTGTACTCTTGGGCATGACAGTCGGGGATTGGGAACTTTCTCACCCAAAACTTTTCCTCTCTGCTTGTACGACTCATTGGTGTTGAGTATTGCCTCTAGGTCACTGGTTTCACGAGCAGGAGTGCCTCAGGTGTTATCTCCATCTTCATTCATGATAGTTTTAATGAAATAATTTTTGAAACTGACAACCAATAGGTGTTCTACAAAAATACCATTAGGGTCGAACCTTTCTAATTTTTTAACATATTCCAAATTGAGGTTGTAGAAGTGGCCCGCAAATTCGCCAATCTTGTTCATATTTCTAAATATGAAATCCACAAATTTCCAAGGCAGAGGTATGCATTTTTTTTTCTCTTTTCATTGAAAAAATGCAACCAGTAGGTGTAATTCCTTATTATCTTAGCAACAAACATTCTTTCAGATATGTGACATGGAAGGAAGGAAGGATTTTCTTTGGATCCAAAAATCCTTATAACGTTATAATTTTCAATTTGTTCTAGTGTCCCCTTCCTATCCAGGAACTTACTCGCCTGGTCAGACATTCGGGGAGCGTTTTTTTCAAAAAACATTCTTTGAAAACTGAGACAAAATCATTAAATACTTCATAAAAGTGTTGGGAGGCCTTGTGCCTCCACAATGATTGATACCAGAAGGTCAGTGGTTCGAACCCACAATTTACCTTTTTGCAGATAGATAATCTCGGGAACTGACATCAATGTGCTATCACAACTACCAAATAAGATGACATAAAAAAATTCTTATCCTTCTTGTATTGCGCCAATTGGGAAGAGTTTCAATGGAAATCAACTTATCCCAGTCGAAGATGGCTTTTTCCTTGACTATAAAATAAAGAATGTAAAGAATCATCTGGGAGATGCTAGTCATGGTTTCATGTCCTGTTATTCTCGTAAAGAGCCATGCAATTTCTCGGAAGGGATTTTTGAATGTGCCAACTTGAAATATTGTGATATCCTCGGGGACAACCACTGGGCTCTCCAGGAATTCAGGTAAGAGGTCGAGTCCATTGTCATGCTTTCTTAAGAACTCCTTGAAAACTTCACCTATGAAGGTGAGCATTGGCTCGGGAAGCCTCAACATATTACAGAAAACCTAAGGTGATAGAGAGACAAGGGAATGGTCCTACAACTGGATGATATGCTGGCTTGGAATGTATCTCTCAGTGCACCAAGCGACCAACTCCTTGCAATCAAAAACTTCTGCGACACACCCTACGCACGCAATTCTAGATGTCTATATTATTTCCTTCTAGGCAAAAGGGGATGAATAATAGGAATATGCCCTAGACCACTGAAAACTCTGATCTCCACATCCAAAAATATTCAGTGTATCTCAAAAGAACTATTGTCGAATTACTACCATAAGTCGACGAAGACATTCACTTGCTCCAAATTATGTTAGGAATTAATGTTGGTGGGAGATAATATAATCCTCCGTAAATCTTGTTTAATGCGTTGTAATAGGAGGTCTCCTCGAGCCTTTTTCTATATAATGGCCATCCCTTCAAGCCTGTATGGTAAGTTATTAACATTAAAAGCATAGTAAATGTTCATTGGGAAAGGTGTGAGGGTGGCAAGGACGGGCGGGGGAAATATTTGAAATTATATTTTTTGTGAACTAGGGAACTCATGAACCCAAGAGCCCGCGATGGTAAGAGGTGTGAAATTGGATAAGTGTGAGATGATGCGATGGTCAGACGGGTTCATGTTAAGCAGAATGACACTTAGGCAGTTTCATGGGAGTCCGAGAATTGAAATTTAGATCACGTAACTCTTTGGTGCAATATGTCTATCACGAAACACATGAACATGAAAGCTCGATCTCGTCAACCCGGGAATCCGCGATCGTAAAATTGGCTAAGTATGGAACAACACGGCGGTCGGTCGGACTCGTAAAGTGAAGTTGTAGATAAAGGTGAGAAAAAGTAAGTTCACCAAACCAGGAACTTGCGCTCTAAAATGAAACTAAGTGTTAGAACTAGAAAGGTGTAGTAAGAGGGAAAAATGGGTAAGTCTAGAAGGGGGCAAAGAAAGGGAGAAACGAATCCTGGAAAATAGAAAATCGGAGGGAATTTTTTGGAAGCAGGAAATGGCCTTAACAACAGGCTCCAAATGTGGGATGATGACCCCCTGTGGGTTGTCAAGAATTCAAAATCTCTCGTGACCAGGTGCTTCCGCCCATTGGGCTATGGATTCAAATTAAGAATATACAAAATAAAAATAAAATTATGTACAATGAGAATGAAAAGTGCTAGGATAAGAAACCTTTTAGATGTTTCCCATTGACAAGAAACATTAACCTTTTTCCTTTCATATCTTGGAGCATATATGAGTTGAAGCCCAATATTTTTTCGAAGACATAGGGCTCGATCCAGAGTGCTTCGAACTTCATGTGTATGGATGCATTTTCCTTGGCTTTGTTCCAAAGCAGTACCAATTATCATTTATAAAATTTCTTCATAGTTGTGATTTTATCGAAATATTTTTTGATGATATGCTACCTCTGAGATGTTTGGTTCAAGGCTTTGCTTCTTTCCTCCTCCATCTTCATCAACGATTGATCATTTTTTGAGTAGGCGAAGTTTCTTTCGTATCTTCAGTATTAACCACAAAGATCAATGCGTTAAGCTCGAGGTTAATTGGAATTTTTTCCTCTTTCCCATAGACTAATAGATACAGAGTCATCCCAGTATGATCTTTTAGGGTTTTCCTACTTGTCCATAATGCTTCTGTCAGCTTCAGGTGCCAATTTCTTTGGTTTCCATCAACAATTTTCTTCAATATCTGCACAAGTGTTTTGTTCATGGATTCGGCAAGGCCATTTTCTTGTGGATAATAATTCGAAGACTGGCCCATGATGATCCCATAGTATCTGCAAAACTCCGTGAATTTTGACCCAATGAAGATTGAACCATTGTCTGTGATGAATTTATCAGGAGCACCAAACCTTGATAGAATGTATTCTTTGAGGAATCCAATCAATTCTTCAACATCGACTTTCTTCAGCACCACCGCTTCTGGCCATTTTGTGAAATAATTGGTAGTTGTTAGAATGTACGTGTTCCCTTTGCTAGATTTCAGATTAATCATCCCAACACCATCAAGTCCCCATTGGGAAAATGGTTGTTCCACCACAATCGGCTACAGAGGCATCACAAACTTTTTCATTTTTCCCAAGAACTGCTAGCATGACAAACATATCCTTATTGCGGCGTACGAGTCCCTGAAGATTGATGACCAGTTGAATCCCACTGTAATTATTTTGTGAGCAGTTGCAGTGGGTGCGAAGTGGCCACCACATATTCCTTCATGGAATTCTTTAATTAGTGTCAAAGCTTGATTCTCATCGACGCATCTCAACAATATACTATCAAAATTCCTTTTGAAAAGTATGTTAGCAATCAATACATACTGGTTCACCTTCATATTGAGTGTCCTTTGCTCCTTGGAACTCATTATAACATGGAATTGTATGGATCTTAAATAAAATATGATATCTCCATACCATTCTAAATCATCTAATGGTTCCCCAACTGAGATTGAAACAATTCCATCAATTGAGTTCCCATTCACCATAAGCTTGCATAATCCTTTTCGTTTTATTGCCTTCAACGGTTTGATATTGATATCATACTCTTGAATTTTTGCTAATCAGTTGGCCCATTTTCCTTCCCTCGATTTTTGATTTAGGAGCATCTTGACAGGTGACGAGGGGACGTAGGAAATCACATGAGAGTTTAGTATATAAGTCTGAAAGTGTGCCACAAAGTTTACAAGGGACAACACATGTTTCTCAAGTTCTGAATACCTCCACTCATAGTCATGTAAATTTTTTCTCATAAAGATTATGGGGAGCTCTTCTCCATTGCTATTTTTCCGAGTTAGGACGAACGCGACAATTTCCTCTATAGAAAATGAATAGATAATGAAATCCATTTAAAAATTTGGACTAATGAGGATGGGGGTGGTGGTGATGGTCCCCTTGATCTTGTTGAATGCTTCATGAGTATCTGTTTTCCACTCAATCCTTTGTTCCTTTTTCAACAATAAATTGATGGGTTTAACGATGCTTGTGTAATCAGGGACAAATCTCCGAACAAAATTAATTTTCCCGAAGAATGATTGGACTCCCTTCTTTGAAGTCTGGGGGTTGAGTTCATTAATCGCTTTAACTCTTTCTGGTTCAATGAAAATCCCTTCCTTGCATACAATGTGGTCCAACAACTTGCCTTGAGTCATGACAAACAAGCATTTCTTTGGGTTGAGAGAGACGTCGTATGATCTACATCTTTCAAATACTTTTCTTAAATGATGGATGTGATCCTCCCTTTTGCTTGAATGCACTGTCAAGTCATCTTGGTAGTCTACCATGAACTTTCCTATCAGTCTGTTGAACTCATGATCCATGGCTCTTTTGAACATAGCCCCAACATTCTTCAAGCTGAAGGGAATTCTAGTGTATGCATTTGTCTTCCATGGTGTGATAAATGTTTTTTTTGCTCTTTCCTCTTTAGCCACCAAAACTTGATTATATTCGAAGAAACCGTCCAACATAGACATGCATGCCAATCCCATGACTTGCTGTAGCAAAAACTCCATGTTGGGTGGCGGAAAATTATCTGTTATGCTTGCTTTGTTAAGATCTTTGAAGTCGACGCACATTTAGATTTCCCCAGTCTTCTTCCTGACAATCACTATATTTGAAATCCAGTCTGATGTCTGATGGGATAAATTATCCATGCTTTCTTCAACTTCTCCAACTCCATTTTTACCAGAGGATTCAACTTGGGATTCATCATTCTTATGTTTTGTTTCATCGGTTCGGCTACTTCCCTCAAAGGAATGACATGCTAGAATATCGTTTTGTCATAAGCCTTTAAGTCATCATAAGTCCAAGGAAACACAGCAATATATTCGTTGAATAAGGTGACATATTGATCAACTTCTTTGGGGGTGCAATCGATTCCCAAATTGACATATTTCAGGGATTGGTCCGTTCCAATATTGACTTTTCTTGTCTCTTTCACCTTTCGAACTGAAATTTCTTCACAAAGATTCTTGGAATGATCATCTTTTGTGAACAAATATTAATCTTGTATGCAATCTTTGGGGACGACAATCTCTATATCATATTCTTCTTCATCATTGTTTAACAAAAAATTATCCAATTGTTCATCATTTTCAAACACTTGCAAGTGTTCAATAGTATCAGGCACAAATAGCCTAAAGGCCCTTTCCACATGGAAAGATGTTTTTCTTAGGATATCATTTGGATTTGATAAGGAAGCTGCCAAAGCTAGCGAATCGTCCTTATGGTTCTTATCCCTTGGGATGAAAGCAATATTGAAAGAGATGAAAGATTCCATCAGTTCATTAATTCTATTGAAATACAATGTAAGACTTTCCTTTTTTATCTTGTATTTTTGGAAAACCTGGTTGATGAACAACTTTGAATCTCCAGTCACAATGAGATGTTATATTTTTGTTCCTTGAGCGAGGATCATCCCCTAGATTAAATATTCACATTCTACCTATTTATTCGTGCATGGAAACTCTAGTATTACAACATGAGGATGCATTGTCTTATCTAGGATTACATGAACAATCCCAACTCCGTTCCCTGATTTAGAGCATGCTCCATTGAATGAAATTCTTCAGTAACCTTCAAATACACACTCTGGGACCTCCAAGTCTTGAAATCGTTCTAGGTTTTCATTATGCTTCACGTCCAAGATAACATATTTTCCGATCTTTGAGTCTATGTAGTCTTCCATTAACTCATTATCCTTCTTCTTGAAGGAGAAGTGTTTTTTGGGCTCTCGGGGTACTTTAATAATTGCTCCCTCCTTTCCTGGAAGCATCATACAACTACTGTTGTTCATTATATATCCACCGATCATGGAGCTCCATTCTCTTCCCAACACAACCCCATATGTTGGAGGCAGATCTACCACAATAATATTAAAAAACATGATTATATGGAGAGTTGCGGTAATCCATGAATAGAAATACTTGATGTCTCTGTATGTCGACACTTTTCTTGAATCGATGGCATATATTCTCTCACTAGTTTAATAATATTTAGTGCAACTCATGCTCAATTCTTCCATGACCGCGAGTGGCATTATATTATTTGTCACACTAGTATCAATTAAAACGTTATGTAATGCAACATCATGGTTTTCAATTGAGATGTAGAAGGGTGGAATTTTACCTCTCAACTTAGCAGTCGACGGGCTCTGTTTCTATTTTGGAGTGGTAACACCAGCTTCTGTTATTTCCTATGGATCATCTAGAAATTTCAAGATATTCTTCCTTTGTTGAGGAATCTTCACCACTTCGATGAACGAAAATCTTATCCTTAGTTTACTTAAGTCTTCCACGACATTGTACATCATTTGAGTTGAGCTTGTCGCTACAGGTTGTCTTGTGGTTCCAAGTGTCACCTTCTCATTCATCACTTTTTCACTGGGGTTTTCTTTTTCTTTTTATTTGTCGGAGTCACCTTTGTTCTTGGGTCTATTTACAAATCCTCTTTTTTGGGTGAAGTTTTCTTGTGAGTTAGGATCATCATGGCCCTCTCCATGTATGTACATAGACGCCTCACATTCATCCATCTGCACTGTCTCATAGAATTCATCAGGTAAGTAATAACCTTCTTGCTCGGTTGATTGATCATCATAGACATCATCCAAAACAACCGCATTTGGAGTGGGTTGTCTAGGAACCCTTGCTCTCGATGGGTCTTCGATATTCTTGAATATGACCCTGTTTTCGGGGGGAGGGTTCCTCCTTTGTTCAAGAATTGGCATGTAATTATCTCTCCTTCTCAGCCTATTTATTTCATTCCATATCTTTTTATTGTCCTATTCATATGAGCAATCTCAATTCTCTTCTTTGTTTCCTATGCCATTGCAGGGTCAATTTTTACTTCAGGTATGGTTCCCTTAAAAAATCCTCCTCCCTCCATTTGATTCTGAGCTACTCGAGGTTTAAACTCTTCATTTCTTCTCGAACTTGAAGCTCCTTGATTATCGATATTCAATCCTGAAATTTGTCTTTGTACTTTTCCCAATATAATGTCGAGGTTAGCGCTCGTTTCAATCATGATTTCTTCCATCTCAGTGGACTTAGTCATTGCTTCCTCTAGGGTATCCATCCGAAATGTTTTGATGGCATGTTTCACATTTGGGGGCATTGCATTCTTATAGCAACCAAGAATGACTAGGTCATTTGGTCTTTTGTCTTCTAGGATTCTACTCAAAGTCTTATTGAACCTGAGATTAAAATCGTGTATCCTTCCATTCTTCCTTAAACCAATATGTAGGTTGTGGAGCCTAATTATCTTCCTGATTCATAGGTCCTTGCTTTCAGTCGTGTTTATACCCCATGAAGTATTTACACCCCAGAAGTATGTACACTCTTCCACGCGGGGGAGTGCAGAGGGGGGGTACCCCCTCTGTGGGGTCCGGGGGGG
>SNQJ01S0023090.1:45250-65619 GCA_010110895.2 Picea sitchensis
GAAGGACCTGGCAATTTCTCTGGTGGACGTAGCCCACACTGGGTGAACCACGTAAATCTGTGTCTCTCTTGTATTGTGTGTCTTCTGTGTTTTGTTTCTGCATTTGTTTTATTTTATTTCTCCACGGTCCTGTTTTTCTAACACAATCTGTGTGAAGTCTATGAGGAGGGTATGGTAGGCAATTTAGGGGGAAATGTATTAAGGAACATAACTTCAAGGTCATTAAATGAGCGAATGGATCTATTGGGAAATTTTGTATACCGTTCATAAGCTCTTTCTAATAAAGTTTGAAAAAATAACCTCACCATGATGTCATCATGCTCAACTCGGTGGAAGTCACAAACATTAAGAAATAAATGCAAATGCCTCTTTACATCGATTGTCCCATCTCCAACAAATTCCTTCAAGGTGCCCTTAGGGAGAACTGGGAGTTCGTGTTGTTCACCCATGAGATTAAGAGAGGAATCTCTCACCCTCCTTCTGTTTCCAAACCCTGGTGTTATCACTGAAAAATCGTTCGCAACATTGCACACAATGGTTGAAGAAGACATCAATTCCAACAACAATTAGTACACCTACAACACCAAAATCCATAAAACAATTCATAGAATTATATACTTGGCTCAAAAAATAAAGTGTGCAAATTCACCAAAGGAAGTGTCTGCACTATGCGCAGGCTAACACAACCCTAAGCACACATTGTGGGTAGAATGCACAAGATGCGTGACTATCTACGAGAAAATCTATGCACTTCTCATGAATGACGCATTTATGAATATTGTCGTCCTCTAAACCACTTCCACCCTGACCCCCAACTCAATTTTACACTCATATCTGAAGAAAATCTAGCTTGGAGGTTGGTCAAGGGCCAGGAAGTTCCCTAAAAGGCCCCTTGTTCACACTATGAACTAGTTGTATCTTGCCATGAATGGACACTATAAATATGTGCCATGGGTGTGCTAGAAAAATAAGAAATTCAAGGTATTGTTATGCTGCAAGGATTCTTCTTGGAGAATCCTCTTTTCTCTTTGAATCATTCAAGCACTATATCAAGAACCATTCCACTCACCTCTTGAGAGGATTGGAATTGTATTTCTTCACCATTGTTACTTTCCATTGCATGAAGAGAAGAGCTCTCTATTAGGGAACGCAAGAGCCCTCCAAAGGAGGAAGAGGGAATTCATAAGTTCCTTCCTTTATCTACGATGTTAGCCTATCAATATATTGATCCATTGGTAGCTATATGATTGTCATTTTTTGTTTTTCATGGTTCTAGTTCTTGCAAGCTTCTCTAAGATATTTTTTTATTTTATTTCTATTTCCTTGTTTCATGTGTATTTGGTTATCTAATCAACTCACAAAAATCTGTGTATTTGCACACTTTCTACTTTTTTTCACACAAATCCACTCATCACACACATAATTTCTATTAGAATAGTGGAGGTCGAAGTAGGATTTTTTTTTAGTAATCACAAAGTACTTCAAAGGAACTCCGAAATATCTGACTACTTCTTTAGAAATTATCAACACCAATTTAATTCAAATGAGGTTGGTCCATGACCCCAATCTCTCAGCCCACTCCATATAAAAAATTTCTTAGAACGTACTAAATTTTCCTTCACAGGAGGTGCCTAAAGATTTTTTTTAGTCTAGGTAGGATCTCGGGGGTAGGCATCCAAATAACCCCCCATTATCAGGTTCTCACATTTTGAAAACAATACTAGTCGAGAATACGAATCTTTCAAAACCTCCAAGTCAAGTGTTCCTATACCATAAGGTAGGGAGATACTCGTGAATGGTTGAAGGCTAAGGTTCGGTTGTTTTGCACATCCCTCCTTGAGTCACCCAACTCTTGTGAGGGTATCCAGCCCGTGACCCATTCTTAAGGCCGAAAATCTAAATGTTTCACTTTGACAGAGGTACTTAGTGACCTGTTGGCCCTTGACCAAGTTTTGGAGAACCTTGGTCATGTTTGACCAATTTTGGGACTTCGATAGGCTGGTCAAAGACGAAGCATAAGGTGTAGCGGAGATCGCAGGATCTCGCCTCCTTTTTTAAGGGATTTTTGGGTTAGGGTTTATGTAATGGGTATGGGATGTCATCCCATGGGTTTTACCCATGTTTAGGCCTTTTGTAATGTATAAATAGAAAGATAGGTGAAGTAAGGGGGGAAAATGCAGTAATGTAATATTGTGTTAAGTGCAAGTGATTGGGTCTATGTGACCAAGTAATCTTTGTGCATACTGTGTGTTGAGAACTTGCAGAGTTGAGTGCAAGTGATTGTAAGTAGGCTTTGTGCAGTAACCTAGCTCAATGAAGGAGGATCTGACGAGGTGCGCACAGATCTCCTGTCCTAGGCGGAGTGGGTTTTTTAGGCTCTGTGCTTGTAGAAGATTGATAGAAGACCATAAAGAAGAAGAAGAGTTGGTGGACGTAGCCCCACATTGGGGTGAACTCCATAAATATTGTGTTGTGGTTGCTTTGTGCATTATGATTGATATGTTATTGATGTGATTTATGCTTAGTGTAGTGATATATGTTAGATGCATTTGATCTAATAGTAGCTTGGTGCTTATGTTATGAATAAATGCTAGATCTGATCACTTTCTATGTGCTAAGTGCTTGTATGTGTTAGATTTGGTTGAATACCATGTTGTTTTGTAATTAGGTTTTCGGCCTACGATGTGAATAAGGGTTAAATACCAATGAATGTTAACTTCTAAGTGCTATGTTAAAGTGTTATCATCACAGATCTGTGTCCTAGCTAGGTTGTAGACACTTGAGTCCTACAACCACCCCTGCCTCTACCTTGGGTGAGACTTCATCTACTTCGCAGGTGTTTCCAAAAGGGTCAATAGTTAGGGTTTTTTTGGTGCGTTGTTGAAGCATTGAGACCCGGGTCTGCCCCTGTGCCAACAAATGGTTCTATTGTCGGGACCTAAAACTGTGATTGTTGGGAACTAAAGAAAAGAGAAATATTTGTGCGTAGATCTATTTCTTTAGTGCGTAGTATTCTACTTGAATTGAAAATCTCTGTGCTAATAAAGGAAACATATTTGAATAAAAGAGGTAAGATCTTGAAGCTTTGTGCTCTGAGAAAGGTAAGTTAAGTGAAATTTTTTTTTTCGAAAGAATGGATCTAGTAATGCTTGATATATTTTGTCCTATTCTAAAAACTAGGGCATAACTAGAAGAAAGAACACTGGATATGAGTAGATCTGATAAAAATAGTGAAAGATATGTTATCCCTATGCATAGAAAGAATATTTGGACTAACAAATGGATGCAAGATCCTAGAAATATTTTTTTGCAGGTTAGTTACTGTGATCTCAGTGCGCAGTACATGAAAGGTTGGGGATCATTCAAAAGAAAGAGAGGATTAACTCTTTGTTATAGTTGCAGAAGATTGGGACATATTGCCAAGGAATGCCCTGGTAGAGGTCCTAGTTGTCTTTGTTGTAAATCTATGGACCAGGAAGTTTTGGATTTCCCTAGAATGATTTCCAAAGTTGAAAAGATGAACATGAGACGAGAAAACCATGAGACATGCCAAGAAATTAAGGATATGATGGAACCCCAAGGAGAATGAGAGATTGTATTATTACATATGAAAGAAACCTTGACTGATCACAGAGACATCAATTTATCAGAGATCTTAAAAGAAAAGGAGTGCATTGAAACAAGAATAGGAGACTTCGACATAGACTGTGTTCTGGATGCAGAAACACAGCTGAATATCATGACAAAAAGAACTTGGGAAATTTTGGGAAAGCCTGATATGGTTCCTTCATTGGGAGGAATATGATTATTTAGAGGAAAGTTGATAACCCTATGTGGAATACTTACCCAGACATCTATGAGTGCTGATGGAAATTCGGTAGAGAAAGAATTTGAGGTCGTTAAATTTGTTGAAAACAACACCCCATTTTCTATTTTGCTAGGAAAAACCTGGATTGAGAAAGATCGGATACGAAAGAAAAAAGAAGAGGAGGATCTAGAACATAAAAAGAAAGAACTAAGGGATTTCATGGCTAGGAGAATAACACACTTACTAGAAGAACAAGAGGACCAGTCAAAGCTACTAAGGACCAGAGATCTGGACGTCGAAGTTGAAAGAACACATGAAGACTTGAAACACCTGTATGTACAAGAGAGTAGAGCACCTACTTCAGAAAGAGAAGAAGTATTACTCTCAGAACCCTTGAAAAACCCACAACAGTGTGAAGTTACTACACCAAAGGGAGAAAAAAATAAAAATGGAAAGAGGAACCCAGTGACTCAAATCAGAGGAAAGAAATCTACAAAGATCAGTAAGAAGAAAGAAAAGTTAGAAAAATTGCAGGAAGTTCTAGAGAGAACTTCACAAAAGAAATATTTGCAGAACTTGAACTTCGTCGGGATATTAGAATAACATAGATTGGCACTTCGCCACGACGAAGAAATATGACCGTTGGAGGCATCTTGACCATTATATCGATGCTTCATAACGGCTTGAACTGCAGTTATGGCCAGAAAGATCACCATTAGACCGTTGGGACCGTGCCATAACGGATGGAATTGAATTGATTGAGGCACTCTAACCCATTGGAGTAATCCATTACAATGTTAGCTATTTATCCCATCGAGTCTTTCACTAAGAACACTTTTGTAAGCAATGATTATTCGAGCCCATAGAGAACTAGTTGCTTTGCATTGTGCCTATTGATCATCGACCTGAGATACCTGATCTCGAGCGTGCATGTCGGATGACTTCAGCGCAGTAGAAAAATTTGTCGAAGAAATCCTCATTGACCTCATGGCTGAGAAGGTCATGTCCGTAGGAGTTCAAGCCTCATCGACGAGAGAAGTGCAAGCATCGTTGTCGACTGCTTGTGGATCTGGACCATCCCGAGCTGCGACAGAGAAACAAACCAAGCATCATGATGACTTGGCAAATGCGAAGATCATCCCATCCATCTCGCCCGACTACATCCTGCCTCTAGCTGGCACGGTGAGTTGTGATAGTGTCCCGAGGGACTTCGACTACACCTTGATTACTGCATACCTCCCGAAATGGATACGCGCAATAGGACAACAATTAGGACAGATCATGACATTGAATATCAAAGACTATAACTTGGGAGATCGCAAGAACTATGGCATGCTAGCCCCACATAAGTACTTGACCAAGAAAAAGGGGAAGAAGTCGAAGATCATCCCCCAACTGTGGACCATGGACATCACGAGGTCCACCATCCTGAACGTAATGAAGATACCCCACTTTATAAGGCATTAGGAGATTAACACATGAATTAAGCTCCTACTGTCGTTCTTCCATGGTGGATATATGTGGTTGGACAGAAGCATCATCGTAGATTCAACGTTGATCCATAGAATCATCGGATTAAGCATGCAAGGACCGGACCCACAAGAATTTTATCCAGGGAAGGCTGCAGATCACGCCCTGACACAGAAAATCAAAGACACCTACGACGATGTGGAAAAGGGGAAGCAGGGATACAAGGTATCCTCCATCCAGAATGGCACAGTGTGCCTAGCCTACTAGTTGATCGTTGGTAAGATAGTAAGGAAGAAAAAACCCACGTAGGTCACGGGGTTCGTTGTTGACCTTGCGGGAAAATGCATTGAAGGGATACAAATGAACTAGGTGAGCTACCTGATCAACCAGTTAGAGAAATACTTTTGCAAAGCGCAGGATCAGGGCTACGAGTTCCATTTTAGTTGGTTGTTGATACTCATCACCTTCATTGGTTGGGAGATGTTGGAAGGAGTGAAATTCCCTGAGATTGATCCATCTGAACCCCTAGCTACGAAGTTCACCATGCTCTGGTGTTCAAGCGACATGGAGAAACAATGGCAGTCAAATGCAGTGTTCCACACCTACTACCTGTAGTTGAAGAGGGCTATTGAGTCTTTCCCTCATATGAGGTAGAATACCCTGCACAGGTTCAGGCCCCTTGCAAAGTTCCATGTAGATCGACATTTTATTTATATCACTACGTGTGGAGATGAACATAAATAAGAGCTCCAATCTTATTATTGTTGGGTATGTTTTATATTATTTGCATGTGTGTGTGTGTGGGCGTGTCAGATATTACAACTGTGTATGACGATCCCTTTAGTAGTGCTCTTTGTGTCGTGTGCGTCGGGCGCTTTCCCAGGGGGGTCCCACGGGGGGGCAGGTATGCCCCCCCCTAGTTATGCGCAGCGTTCGGCAATGGGCGATTGCCCGGGAATGACCAATTTTTTTTTTTGGGCGGGTTTTGCTATTTTTAGTGGTTTTCTAAACTAATCTTGTATTAAGGGATTAGGGTTTTGGTATCTACAGAATACCTAAAAAAATGTATATATTGTATGGTGAATGGTGAAATTCGAGATAATGAATATAAGAAAGGTTTTCCTGGTTGAGGGTTTCTGGTATAAAATATATGTGTACTCTATGTATGAGCCATTGATTAATTTATGTTTTTCTTAAGAATCTATATGCATTGATTTACTTCATAGGTTTAAAACTCACATGTGGTATCAGAGCTCATTTTTGGATTCAGAGGGACGCCTTTGTTGTTGAGAGTTTGGCTCGGTCTTGATAGATCAAGTTTATCTTGGGTCTGTGATAAACCTGGGTTTAGTGGGAGCTTTTGCAGTGGAGATTTGAGTGCAGAAAGAGGAATCATGAGTTCTTCTAGAATCGAGATAGAGAAGTTCAACGGTAAAAACTTTGAGCTATGGAAGTTGAAGATGGAGGACCTTCTTGTAGACAAAGAACAATGTATTGATGTGGATCCTGATACACATCCTACTGACACACAGACAACTAGTACATAACCTACTAGAGCACAAACTACTAGTACACCACCTACTGGTATGTTGAAGGAAGATTGGGAGAAGTTGGACAGGAGAGCAAGGAGCACTATTTGAATCTGCCTGGCAGATTCGATGTTGTTGAATGTCTCAAGAGAATCTACAGCCAAGGAAATATGGGATAAGTTGGGGAATTTGTATCAATCAAAGTCCCTGGTAAACAAGTTGTTTATTCGAAAGAAGTTGTATCATCTTAGGATGGAAGATGGAAATTATGTGATAGAACATCTAAATGCCTTTAATACTCTGGTAAGTCAACTTGGCTTTGTTAATATTACGATTGCAGAGGAAGATAAGTGTATTACTTTGTTATGTTCTTTGCCAGACTCTTGGGATAATCTGGTTGTAGCAATAGGTAGTACCACTCAATCTACATTGAAGTATAAGGATGTAATTGCATCCTTGTTATCTAAAGAGATGAGGTGAAAAAGCATGGATGGTCACAACACAGATGATTTATTTGTAAGAGGGTGTACCCAAGACAGGAACCTTGGTAAGCCTTCGGGGTGGAGAATCTACAGGTAGATCTAAGTCTCCAGGAAAATCTTTGAGGAAATGTTGGAAGTGTGGTAAAATGGAATTATAAGAAATATTGCAAGTCTAAGAAGGTTGAAAAACCGAAGGGATCTGATAGTACCTCTTCCACAGAGGCGAAAACCTCCACTGAAGAAGGAGGTGATGTTTACCTGACATCTACAAGTACACATGTAGACCGTGATGTATGGTTGATCGACTCAGGTGCGTCATACCATATGACTCCTCACAGGGAGTGGTTCTCTGAATATGAAAAATATGATGGTGGTACCAAAAGTTTGACACATACATCCTTGGATTGGGATTTGTAAGAAGCAGGGTTGATCACTATGTATATTCCAAGCAGGTTGCTAATCACTTCATTTATGTAGTGTTGTATGTTGATGACATGTTGTTGGTAGGAAATAACATGGATGTTATCAAGGAAGTGAAATCGCATCTATCCTCCAAATTTGACATGAAGGATCTCGGTACTGCTAACTTCATTCTGGGAATGGAGATTAAAAGAGATCGTGCAAACATGAAACTCTGGTTGAATCAAAGAAAATATGTTGAGACGATATTGTAGAGGTTTAATATGCATGGAATTAAACTGGTCAAGGTTACTATTCCTATAGGTGTAAAGTTATTTGTAGATCAGTGTCCCAAGACACAGGAAGAAGAAGAGGACATGTCCCATGTTCTGTATGCCAGTGCAGTTGGAAGTTTGATGTATGTAATGGTCTGTACTAGAATGGAAATTGCACATGCAGTGGGAGTTTTGAGCAGGTATATGTCAAAACTAGGGAAGGATCATTGGAAAATAGTAAAGAGAGTCTTCATGTATCTTTGTGGCACTACCAGTTATGGATTGTGCTACCAAGGAAGACCAGGATTGGACAGAGTGTTGGACATACATGGCTTTGTTGATGGACATTGGGCTGGAGATATGGATCGTAGAAGATCTAAAATTGGGTATGTGTTTAACCTATTTGGAGGAGCAATCAGTTGGATGAGAAAAATGCAGGCTATAGTGGCACTCTCAACTATAGAAGCTGAATACATGGCAGCCACTCATGCAAGCAAGGAAGCAGTATGGTTACAAAGATTGTTTTCAGGTATTGGTTTGGTACAACAAGAAGTGAGATTAGATTGTGACAGTCAGAGTGAAATATTCCTAGCAAAGAACCCAACTTATCATTCGAATACAAAGCATATTGATGTTTAGTTTCACTTTGTGAGAGACATGGTTGAGGAAAAGAAGATGTTGCTAGAAAAGGTTGACACTTTGAAGAATGTTGCAGATTCATTGACAAAGTCTGTGAGAACATAAAAGTTCTCCTAGTGTAGAGTAACAATGGGCATTGCTTCCCTAGATTGTTGAGTATATAATCCTCTAGACCCCTGGATGCAAGAAAACAACAAGTGGGAGAATGTTGGGTATGTGTTATATTCTTTGCATGTGTGTGTGGGCGCGTCAGATATGACAACTGCATTTGATGATCCATCTAGTAGTTCCCTTTGTATCGTGTGCAGCAGGCACTTTCCTAGGGGGGTCCCAAGGGGGGGGTAGGTATCCCCCCCCCCTGGTTATGCGCAGCGTTTGGCAACGGGTGGTAGCCCGGGGCAATGCCCTGAATTTTTTTTTTTGGGCGGTTTTTGCTATTTTTAGCAGATTTTTCTATTTTTAGCGATTTTTTGAATTAATCCTGTATTAATGGATTAGGCTTTTGGTATCTATGGAATACCTAAAAACATTGTATATATTGTATGGTGAATGTTGAAATTCAAGATAATGAATACAAGAAAGGTTTTCTCGGTTGAGGGTTTCCGGTATAAAATATCTGTGTACTTTGTGTATGAGCCATTGATTAAATTTTGTTTTTCTTAAGAATCTATATGCATTGCTTTACTTCACAGGTTTAAAACTTACAATTATAAGATCACAGAGGAGGACATGGCAGAAATAACTAAGGAATGGCCCATAGAGTTCTGTATACCAGTCGACCAGGCGGAACTGCCCGACCCTGACATCATCGGAAGTCCCGTCATTACTTGCGAAGAGTATGATGCACCCAACAGTAGAAGAAGGAAGAAGAAGGAAGAGGTACAGGAGCTGAACAATGCATCAGAAGAGACTGCTTTAAACTCACCTGGAGGGGGAGCTGATGATGAAGTAGACAAAGAAGACAAGAAAAAGAAGGACGAAATAACACCACCTAAGGATCCTCTTGATGAAGTTGAGGCCTCGAAGAAAATAAAGGTTTCCCCCATGAAACCTACATCGTGGAAAAAATCCAAATCTAGTAAACCACAGAGGAATATTGTGCTCACAATGGATGACATAGATCTCATCATTGCCAATGTCTCAGATACCTCAGAATATATCTTACAATGCAATGAAGTCAAGCAAGAAACCATGTACGATAGAATTGAAGAAGCGTTGAAAGGATTACATCAAGCCCTCTACTCCAACCGTGCAGTGTCTACTGCACCCACGTCATCAGAAGGAATAGAGTTGGGAGATGAGTTTTCCCAGCTATGCCAAATAGCAGATGCGACTGAAGCTCACCTTTGTCGTGTCCAAGAAGAAAAAGAATAGACCATAGAGGCCCTGAAGCAAGCACAAGAGGAATCCATAGAGCAATGTCAAGTTGCACAGAAAGAAAGAGACGATCTCCAAGCCCAACTTGCAGCGGACATAGCACAGATCCAAAAGGAGAAAGAACAATTGCTCGCCAAGCAGTTTGGAATTAAAGAAGCAGTCACTAGAGCACTTTTCTCCATGATAGGGATAAAACAGACAAAAGAAGACCCAATAGAAAGTCAAGTGGCAAATCTTGTTGAAGCTATTTAGTAGTTCTAACAGAGAGTAGTAGAACTAGAGTTACAAGAAGTTCCAAGTACTCCACAGGAAGTGCAAGACGAGAGAGAAGAAACTATCCTAAGAACAATCCAGAGAGTCAAGGCATTGGCCTTAGAATGTAAACAACTCAGCAGTCGAAGTGCACAGACTTACGAGCGCCTCGTAGAAGACCTGAAACTAAGGACACTGGAGTCACAACTTCAGGAGGAAAATCAAAAAGTAGCAACAGTACAAGCGCAGTTGAAGCCACTATCCACAGTTGAAAGGATGAAAAGGTACCAAGAACAAGGCATGATTCAACAACAGGTCCATGTCATCCAAAGTAAAGTCATGGAAGTGACTCAGAGGCTCTAGCCAGTGCAGGATGAAGCTTGCACACTCTTTGAGGAGATTGAAGGATGAGGTGCATAACTAGAACAAATGGTCACCACATCGGAACAACGCTTGGAAGGACCTGTGAACAAAAAGGTTATTCAGGAATTCATCGAGAAGGAGGCTCTGGTGAAACAACAGGTCGAAGTGGCTCAAGCCAAGCTCGAGGTCTTTGAGGTAGAGTTACCTAGATCAAAGTGACTTGGGATGATTCACAGGTGAGTGTTGGGGGCCTGTTGGCCCTTGACCAAGTTTTAGAGAACCTTGGTCATGTTTGACCAATTTTGGGACTTCGATAGGCTGGTCGAAGACGAAGCGCAAGGTGAAGTGGAGATCACAGGATATCGCCCCCTTTTTGAAGGGATTTTTGGGTTAGGGTTTATGTAACGGGTATGGGATGTCGGCCCATGGGTTTTACCCATGTTTAGGCCTTTTGTAATGTATACATAGAAATCTAGGTGAAGTAAGGGGGGGAAAGGCAGTAATGTAATATTGTGCTAAGTGCAAGTGATTAGGTCTATGTGACCAAGTAATCTCTGTGCATACTGTGTGTTGAGAACTTGCAGAGCTGAGTGCAAGTGATTGTAAGTAGGCTCTATGCAGTAACCTATCTTGGGGAAGGAGGATATGGCGAGGTGTGTGCAGATCTCCTGTCCTAGGCGGAGTAGGTTTTTGAGACTCTGTGCTTGTAGAAGATTGACATAAGACAATAAAGAAGAAGAAGAGTTGGTGGACGTAGTCCCACATTGGGGTGAACCACGTAAATCGTGTGTTGTGGTTTCTTTGTGCATTATGATTGATATGTTATTGGTGTCATTTATGCTTAGTGTAGTGATATATGTTAGATGCATTTGATATAATAGTAGCCTAGTGCTTGTGTTATGAATAAATGTTAGATCTGATCTCTTTCTATGTGTTAAGTGCTTGTATGTGTTAGATTTGGTTGAATACCACGTTGTTTTGTAATTAGGGTTTTGGTCTGCGATATTAATAAGGGTTAAATACTGATGAATTTTAACTATTAAGTGCTATGTTACAGTGTTTTGATCACAGATCTGTGTCCCAGCTAGGTTGTAGACACTTGAGTCCTGCAACCACCCCTACCTCTACCTCGGGTGAGACTTCATCTACTTCACAGGTGTTGTTGAAAGGGCTAGTAGTTAGGGTTTTGTTGGTGCATTGTTGAAGTGTTGAACCCCGGGTTTTCCTCTGTGCCAATATGGTCAAACATAAGATATCTACCTAGATGGCGGTTGTTTCATGCGATCGCACCTTGATCATATTTTTGTGGCTATTGGGAAATATCGCCATCTCTTTCAAGATATGCACCCTCTACCCCTCATTATAACTGATTACTTCAACCTTCACTAGTTCCTCTTCCGGTGGATTCAGATCCTACTTTCGAGTGCTATTGGAAGGCCCGGTGCTAAATTAAGAGGAAGGACGATAGGCATTTTAGGACACGAGCATTTATTCTCCCCATGAGGACAAAATCAACCTATCCACATGCTTGTTTATTTTACAGTTGATGTATGATGTTCATTTGATTACATGAAATTGTGAGTTATACTATTTTGTGAAGGTAAAAAATATAAAAAGAACTTGTTCATTTATTTCTCTCTTGTCACCATTTGCACACATTCAGTTTTCTAGTCAGAATGATAGGGGAACCATAAAATCCCCATTATTCTAGATGCTTGCAAAATCTCCCTCTTATTCTAGGAGGAATCCCTAGTCTCACCAACTCATCGTCTCAACCATCTCACACCCCAGTAAGTGCTACTATTTTGGGATTGAATTTACTTGGTTCCACTTTGCTTGGGTCAAATACCCAAGGCAATCCATTTATTGGTTTCCCTTCACAAGGAGGCGGGGGTCAAACTTCTTCTCAAGGGAGAAGTACAAATGCACCAAATCCCTCTCAAGGGATAGGTCCATTACCTACACACACAATGGCTGGAACTAATCCTCCACCAAATATCCCTTTGCCATACTTGGCATCCCTCAACATTCTTGATTTAACCAAACTCACGAATGACCCCATTGGGCATGATGCCACTTGGCACAACATGCCTACCAAATTCCCTTCAGACATTCTGAAGTTTGAAGGAAAACCACGGGAAGACCCCGCCAACCATGTTATGACCTTGCACTTATGGCACTCCTCAATCAACATCATAGATGATTCCATTCACTTGAGGTTATTCAAAGAACTCTCACTAGTTCATCAACCAAATGCTATGTGGACGAAAAATCAGAGTCCCATGTGACCTTTGAATCATTGGCCAATGTAGTTTTGTCATTTTCCCAAATACCAGTTCATCATGATATTGGATTAGAACTTCTCTTCGAGTTCAAACAAACCAATTCTATCCATATCACCTACCACATCCATGAATGGCATCGACGATGTAGTTTATGTAAAGAAAAAACCACCAAGGAACAACGTCTCGATTGGTTTCTTAAATCGCTCGTCCCTGTGATTGCCAAGGATGTAGCATCCACTTTTCCTCAATCAGAAGAGGAATCCATAAGCAAGGCCCATCAATCCTACCTCATATATGCCCAATCGAGTTACTTATACATAGTATTACCTCATACACCTAGACCCATACCATTTGGCCAGGACAAACCTGGGATGCCCATGTTGTAGATGGGTTGATTGGTTCTATAACACACCTCAACCCTTATGGCCACCCATCACCTACCTATGGTACAAATTAGTATCCTAAACCATATGGGGGGATGTCTTATTACCCTCCCCCCAGTCACCAACAATCATATCCTTTTGTTCCCCCTCCATGATTGGGGGGACCCCCGCTGGTACCCCTGATGAATCTGGTCTCTCAACCAAGTATAGGTCCACCCCCAACCCTCATCTATAACCCCAAAGATAGTGGAATTACTTAAACTTCCTATACTCCATATGGATCATCTCCACCAAAAAATCCAGATTTTCCATTTCCTAGTTCTCCCCAACCAGTTTCTCCTGCACCAGGAANAGGTCCACCCCCAACCCTCATCTATAACCCCAAAGATAGTGGAATTACTTAAACTTCCTATACTCCATATGGATCATCTCCACCAAAAAATCCAGATTTTCCATTTCCTAGTTCTCCCCAACCAGTTTCTCCTGCACCAGGAAACCCACATGTTGGAATTAACTTTGTTCAACCTTCTCCCTTTCAACAGGTTCATGCTTTTGAACAGTTGAATATGAAAAATCTGATTCATCAGCCGAATAATGCCAAGAAGAAAGGAAAAAATTGAAATATTAAAAACCTGAGACTATGAGGAAATAACCCCCAAAAAAACCGTCATGTTGGGGACAACTAGAACCCCCAAGGGGGAAACAATAAAAATCAACCACGGCAAGGGAAGAACAATAATCTTATAAATAACTTCCCTTGCACTCTATGTAGTGAGTATGGACATTATACTCACCACTTCCCCCAAATTTATGATTACAAACGGATGAAAGAATCCATGAACACACAATGCCATCTGACACTACCTGCCCCTCAACAGGACCCACAACATTATTTTCAACCACCACCTCCAGTCATTTTGAAAAAACCCATTCCACACCAAGGTGTGATTAATACCCAACAAGAGATAAACTCTGCCCCACCACAATTGGGGAAATATCAAAACCCAAGTCCCAATCAACCCGAAAACCTAGCCGATTGCAATATCCTCCATACCAATGAAGAAAGGATTCTTCTGCAAACACGCGACTATCAATATGACAACCCTCCCAACTCTACCCCAACCACCTCAGAAACAACTCCAGCTACAACTGGACAACCATTGATGATCCTACGCGCTAACACTAAACCAAATCCTCGTATACCCTACATACCTTTATGACAGAATGTTCATAATCCTCATGCTAGGGAAGCCCATAATTACAGTCTGGTCGACGACTTAGTACAGTCTCCTATAGCCATGTTGATATTAGATGTACTCCAAACCTATCCATCTCGGTGTTGTTGGTAGCCAATTTGCATTTTTATACTGTCCTTATAAGCTGCCTACACTAGAGTTTCGCAAACTTTGATTTTCGTTGCAACCTTTGAATAAAACGACACTATTGTTTTATATGCGTTTTCCCACTTGCCCTTGTTCTTGTTTTCACGAATGTAAGCGTGAAAACTTTGATTTCGAAGTCATATTAAAAACGTCACTGGATTTTTATGATCACTCTTGTTTATATGCTCATTGCGTTTCCAATTTATTTATTGTTATACAATTGACAAGACTCCAAGATCCTTATTCATTTGGAATTCTTTATTGGTTAATATGACTTCGTTTTACAAGACTGTGATGATATTCTTTTGATCGAGTTTGTGACGCATTGGTGATTTGATTTATATGTTCTTTGATCGATTCCCTTGACACATTGGTTTCATGAGAACACATTGATGTTGTGATTATACCCTTGGTATAAATCATTTCATACAACACATAGTTCATATAATCGAACCCTTGGTGTGATTTCGAATTATTGCTTTGGTTTTAAAACTATGACTATTGCTCGTGCAAATGTTTGGTCCAAGTATCATAGATTTTATTAATTGTTTAAATGGCATAGTTTTTAACCTATGCAATAGTGGTTTGAATCGTTGTATGCACCAGCGGTTGTACTATGGGATATGACTGTTTTTCATGGGTTGAACTAGCTCCACCACCTTCGCACGTTTTGTCATTAATATTTTCCCCCTATCCCAGTTCACCATTGCTAGTTTTCGGCTGAGCTTGTGAGCTATCGACCCTATGTATACTCTGTTCGAACCCTTACCCACTCACCCTGCTCACCGTGTGCTCCTGTCTATGGCACCGGTGGTGCACATAGAGCCGAATGGTAGCCAATCTTTGTTGCTATTCGATAATGCCCGTAAATATTTAGAAAACAGTGGTTGGCTGGTGCTTATACAGAGGTTCGAGGGTTTCAACCTTTGTTTTGCCCAACAATTAGCCCTCACCTTTGACGTGTGCAGGGCTAAAATCTGTGACATATAGCTCGAGATGAATGAAGAATTCATGAGCTCTGCTACAGGACTGGCAGCTACAGGCCAACGATGGTTTAAAAACTCCAAAGTCGATGAGGTGACGTGGCCTTTTCTATTCGTATCACGAAAGGTTGCATCCTGTGATAAAGGTATGCCTATTTCTACCCTCAAACCCAAGTGGCATGATCTTTTGGTAATCGTTAAACAATTTGTGACCTATGAAGGTCGGTATGGCTTGGTTTTTCTGTATCACCTCCGGTTATTGATCAATTTCATGGGTTATCCTTTGAATATGACACATTACTTCTTGCGTAGTCTTTACAAGATGGCTAAGAGATTCAAACGTGAGAAGACTGATAGCAGCCTGTTTCACCATAGCTTAATTAAACTCATCATCGTCCACCATTTGAGCCTTCATCACGATAATTGGTAAGCCTTTCTATATAGAAATGGCTTTGCTAACCCAGATTCTTCTCAAATCGATAAGGCTGTGGTCAGTGAGACTTTGGCTGGACCAGCCGTGCCATTGCATATCCTTCTACCCCATGTCAAACCCTCAGTTTGCCCCAATTTGGACCTACCTGATGCCTTGGTTAACCCGTGCGCTAAGGATGATATTAAGGTCGTCAAAAGACTTGTGAGGAAGAAAGACAAMAATGATACTACTGTCAACAGAAAAGGAAAGAAAAATGCTCGATTGATATCGAGACTTGCCCGGAACAAACCTAAACAGAACATCGACCAAAAGCCCATAGTGCTGACTGAGGACTCAGACTCCGATATTAAGCRTTTCCTAGCTAAAGAGTACCCCTATTCTCATGGCATGTGCTCTAAAGAACCCTATGACTATGTCTCTAACCTACCCCCGTGCCTCAAAAACAATCCTAATTACCCGGGAATCAAGTTGCACAATGAAACCCCTGGTGACTTAAACAAACCCTCGCCTGTTATGTCAAACCCCGAGCAACCATCATGCATCCAATGTAATGTGTGGTTAGAGCGTTATTACACTGATGTTCCCTTATTGCAATCAAAGATCAAATCATTAGAGGAGCAAGTTACAGTGTTGTCAAAAGAAAAAGACAGGCTTCAGGCCAGTGAAAAGAAACAAAAAACCACCGGTTTGATTGTCTTCAGGAATTTCGAAGCGGTAACAGCCTTCGTCAATTCCAAGTTATCATGACCGAGTTGCCCAGGTATGTGTGTTGACATCAAGTTTTCTTTGTGATTTTGTTTGAATTAAAATAACCGATTGGATTTGCTTTCAAATTAGCTCTGTTCGTTTTAATACATTCGAAATGATTTTGTTATAGTTTGATCATAAAAAATGATTGGTTATGGATCCTGTAGATTCATTTTGCTAAATTAGATGTAGATATGATTTGGTTACGCGATTTTGTCATGCCCAGCTTAGTATAAGCAATTGATTGGTTTTTCATTCTGTTTGGCTTGTTTTTGAAACAATTATGTTCGGCTAATTTAGGATAGTCGATTTGGTTTGATTTCGATTAGTTTCGTTTGTTTTTAATAGACTCAAAACAACTCTATTGACTTCGACTTACCAGGCACGACTCTGTTTTGTATGGAATCAATATTCTCGTTTGGTTTTGGTTACTTTCGACCTGTGCAAAAGATCTATTTCCTAAAATCGTGGAGCTATGTTGATTCATAACGATTGTGTCGACCCCAAACTGTTTTGATTCGTTCCTATCTTATTTGATTTGTAAATGATTGTTGCGTGCCACGATTAGCATGATCATTTGTATATGTTGATATAATTCTATTAATTTGAAAAACGATCATGTTGATTTCGTTTGGATTCAACGATGATTTTGTTGATGGCTGAAGCAACATAAACTATTGCGTGCATGATTTTTTTTTAACCAATTACAGTTTGGAATTGGTTCATGAAAATTATTTCATTACTTTCAAATTATCTAATGCTATTTTGTTTACCCGAATTGGTGATAACAAATGTTGAACAGAGTGCATGTATCTCTGTTATCATTCGATTGACCACGATTTCATTTGTTTCAAATTAGCATATAAGTTTGATTTGAATGATTCGTTTGGTTTCCAATTGGCAATTAAATTTTTATTTCATAGTTTGAATATAATTCTGTTAAGATTTGAATTGGTTTTGAAACGATTCTGTGTTCAATTTAGACCAGCTACAGAATCGCAAGATTCTGTAGCTAGTCTTAGAATTTAGATTTTGTCAATTTTTTCAATAAAATATCCTCTAATCTAGTCTATTCTTGTCCTCTTTCAGGTGCATATGAATTACAATGATCAATGGGGCATGCTATGGCAGTATGAGAGATGTTTTAGTGATACATTTTTATTATAGGTTGTTAGTTTTAGTCAGATTTGGGATATTATCCCCATATTTTTTGTAAACTGTTTTGATAATTCCCACAGGGATGTTTTACCCTGTGGGAGGTCTTTAAATACTTGTTATTTTTTGTAATGAGAACCATCATCATCACGGTGGAGAGAACCAGACTATGGATTTATGATTCAGACTGAGATGAAAGTTGATGTCTTGTAACAGCTTTTGCTTTCAATATATCAAACTTTTGTTTCAAGGTTTTTGCATATCAGTTTGCAATTTATTATCGGCTACTTTAGCTATCATAATCTATTGCATGTTGATGTGACTTGATTTATATGTTGTCCATATCTGATCTCTCTTATTTTAAAAATACAACAATCACTTTATTTCAATTTAATGAACACGGGTTTATCTTTTTCATTAATTGAATTGTTTTGCACAAATTGTTGCATACAGATTTATCTAATGGTGATGATTTGTAGATTATAAAATTGTTGTTATTTTTATGTCTTGTTTGTCCTGTTATTTATATTTGAAGAGCACAACTGCCTTTTGTTTACGAGAAGTTCGTGGATAATCTGGTGCGGGTTTCCTCCCACCGAACAGCTGAATCAACTACTGCATGCAGGACAAACCTGAAGCGCTACTTCAGGTCAATTTGTTATTTGTTTTTTGATAGTTAATTTGTTAGTATAATTTAAGTAGTTTAGTTAGGTATATACATAGTTTAGATTCTTAGTTAGGATTATTATATTAGTTGCTTAGTTTCGATAGTTTTTATTCTATTTCTTTTTCATAAAATTATAAAAATCAAAAAACAATAGTCTCACTGTCTTAGGACAGATTATAAATGATTTTTGCAAGTTTTAATTTAAATCTGTAATTTGTAAATATTGTATATTTGTAATTGAAGTTGATTCTGTACAAAATTAAACATTTAATTTTGTAGAATTATAGTTGTATGATTTAGTTAATAGATTGTATATAGTTTAGATTTGTTTATTAGTTTGTTTTAATTATTGTTTTTTAGATTAGTTGCTTAGTGTAGTTTTTATTCGTTTTCCTATGACTTAGATTGGCCAACGGATCCGCTAAACCCGTCAGGGTGGGTTATCGCAAACGGCTTGGGATTTAGACAACCCCGGACCGGATCCACTCTTCCAGTTGGCGAGTGGTCATTTTCGCCCGTCAACAAGTGCAAATACTTTCTTTCCACCTTGGGGGCAGTTGACCCGGTAGATACTCGATTAATCACCTTTGATTTGGATAGCGAAGAACCATGCCTCCCCGCCTTGGTAGTTTTTCAGATACCAGTTAAGATCCAAAACATCACAGTTCATCGGTGCATCATCGATGAAGGTGCATCCACATGCATCATGTCCAAAGTATTATGGAATAAACTCGGCTCACCTAAGCTAGTACCATCTACCATCACTCTGAGATATTATTACGGTCAACCATCATCCCCCGAAGGGATATTCCAAAATTTCCTCGTAGAACTTGGGGGAAAAACCATCCTCATTGATATTGAAGTTATTAACTCCCCACTTGATTACAGTATCATGTTTGGATGTAGCTACATGTATGTTATGAAGGTGGTAGCCTCTTCTGTGTTTCGTACGATGATGTTCCCCCATAACAAGAAAATCATCACCATCGGCCAACTTACACACTACTACATGTGACCAAATTTGTGATGGTTTTTCATTGATATTGCCACACATATCCGTCGCAATTTCCACGACAGCCAGTATTTTTTTTTGTCGGAATAATTTCGTCGCTATATCCACGATCCAGGTGTGTGTGGAAACATCAATGAAATAAGTGTTCCACGTGTCACCACCTTAAACATCGGTTAACCCTATGCATCGTTGCAATTTCGATGAAATTACATCGCAATAACAATGAAGAAATGTGGAAATTACGACGAAACTTTGTCGCAATTGAGACGAATAGTTATGCCAAGCCTATAACTTACGACGTAGATGTTGAATGTGCGATGCAAAAATGTCACAACATACGACGAAAAACCCTGGCAATATCGACGAAAAAATATCTCAAAATCAAACTTACGACGCAGATGTTGTATGTGCGACAAAAATTCATGGCAAATTGTGACGGTTTTGGTAAAATAGTAAAATTGTTTCCGACAAACTTTCGTCGATATTGCAACGATGGCTTTAAGTTTAATTTTTTTTTACGTGAAATATGGTATTACCATATTACATTGTAATATGGTATACCATATTGTATGTCATATTACAATGTAATATGGTAATGCCATATTACATTGTAATATGGTATACCATATTGTCTATCATATTACAATGTAATATGGTAATGCCATATTACATTGTAATATGGTATACCATATTGTCTATCATATTACAATGTAATATGGTAATGCCAT